>CAEGAE010067663.1:0-46572 GCA_903067095.1 Girardinus metallicus | reverse complement strand
CATGTTTTTGGACTGTGGGAGGAAGCCGGAGAACCCGGAGAGAACCCACGCATGCACAGGGAGAACATGCAAACTCCATGCAGAAAGACCCTGGGCTGGGAATCGAACCCAGGACCTTCTTGCTGCAAGGCAACAGCTCTACCAACTGCGCCACTGTGCAGTCCTCTTTCCTCTTGATGTAATTAAATTCATGTTTTTGGACATGAAAAATTAAATAATTTGTAAGCTAAGTAAAAATATGAACTGTAAACCACGAGCAACAAGTCGCTTTATTTATTTTTTAAATCTGTTAACTGCAGGTTTTTGTTGAATTTAATCATGACTTTGGGTATTTTGTTCGCAATGCATCTTGTGAAAATGAAAAATGAAATCTGAATCTGCCGCTTGGAGAAAAAAAGCAAAATGAACAAAAACAGTCATTCAACAACTTCTCAATTGAGAAGGGAGTATAGGTTAGATATATTTAAATAGAAAAAAAAAAAAAACATCAAATGACAATATTTCACACCATGGTTTGTTGTGTGAGAATATCTTTATCTAACAGCACTGCTTTATTCATTCTTTTTTCAGATAACCTGTGTGTGACAAATAGCCTGGTGCTTTTTCTTGCTGTCAAATCTGCAGCTATGAAACAACAAGACGACAACTAATAAATAAACCTCAGAACCGGTGCAACACTTTCGTCATATGCAGCACTTTTATGGGCTTTCATGTTATTAAGCAGTTTGAACTCTGCGATATCAGTTATCCGTCAACGTTATGTACAGCTGAATGTCTCTTAAGAGGACCACGGACAGCCACATGAGGATTAGTGTCTAATCAAAGCAGCACTAATTACATGAGTTCCACATGGAATTAATGTTTTCAAAACCCACTTTGTATAGAAATAGTGCAAGTTGCTTGTTGTGTATTTCAGAACCATATTAAGTCTGACCCTGTGGCATATTCACAGCCGTATTTGAGACTGGATCACAGGAAGTTAGCAATTTAGTTTCCTTTCCCAGAGCTGTTTTTTAGTGTTAGTGTTTTTCTCTCTAAATAGAAAAACTGTCTATTATTGGGATTTTTTCCATTGAAAATTATACTAGGTATAATTTTTGAATATCTGCATATAGAGTAGCAACCACATGCATTGTAAATGTTAATGTAATTGTGAACTCGCAGATTGTCAGGAGAAAACAATATACAATATGTCAGACTAATACAAAATAATTTGTGAATATAATTTTGCAATCTACATTTTAAACTAAAAGCTTTTAAAATAGTGAGAACATTTTGGGTCATGAAAATTATTGATGATTTTTGTGTGATGAACACAAGGGCAATTTAAAAACCAGATTTACTGGAACAACTGGTGGGAAAAAAAGTACCAGGTGGCTGGAAATTCATCTTAGAGATGTATTTTCCTGAACACCTGGGAAATGCCTGTAAAACCACATGCTTGTACTGCCAGTCATTTAACAGCAGCAACTTTAGATGAATGCTTGCAAACTGTCTTGGAGCGCTGTGAAGTGAGTGACTGCCTCATCTGAAATTTTTAAGTGTGCACTGGGATTCAAACTGGCAACTTTGTGGTAGATCAGACCTGAGGCTTATCTCTTATTTCTGGTTTTAAACCCTTTTGTTGGTTTATCTCTCGCTGGATCTTTGCCTCTTATTCAGTGTCTGATTTTTTTTTTTTGAACTGTGGGATCCAGAGAGCAAACTGTTTCTCTTCAGTTAACCTTTGCTTTCAGTGCTTCCTGGGCTAATTACACCTTGTGGAATGTTCTTTACTTTGTGCATATTTTTATTGCAGTGTACTTACCTCTTGCTATTTGAATAGCATCTTTGCATAGTGAATGACCAGTCACTATGCACTACTACAGTAGTCATGATAGGCTCAGTAAAGTGGTGATTATCATTGTGAGCACCATGATATACTTGTTTGTCCAAGGGCTGTGGCTCGCTGCAGGCGTGTCTCCTCTGCTTGTTGCTTTTGATCTGCCACAGGTGTCTGAGAGAAGCTTTGTGTGTGTAGGGTGTGTGTGTGTGTGTGACATTTGACTGCATATGATTATTTCTGCTATAAGCTCAGAGCAAAATAAATAAATAAAAACACTTTTTGATCTCCACTAAAAATAGATATATATTCAGTGTGTGTGGGTGCGTGTAAGTTTGTGTTTGGCCAGGGGTTTTTAGCTTTGATCCTAGGTAGAGGTGGGTTCCTCTGAGGAGCCAGCCAGCTGTAGGGGGACTTGGCTCGCCTTACAGAACTGCGTGTTTGTATGTGACAGTGAGAAGTGACATGGCATGCGGCCAGAATATAGAGTTGAATGTAGTTTATTGTGTTCAGCCCACATAAAAGTCGGAGCTATGTGGTATATTGGACTAAAGCTAAACACATTTTGTTGTATTTTTAGTTTCCAGGTTCATGTTGTTAACAGAGTTTCAAATGTTGTGAAAACTGAAACATCTTGTTTTTTTTATCTTTAACTCTGATACTGCAATATTATGTAAAAACAAATATTCCATCAAAATATCTCATCTTATCTGGATGTGTTTTATTTGCACATCCAGCTGTTTTAGAGCTAAATGAAGAGAAAATAGTTTCTGCAATAATTCTCTGGAAAGTGTTAGTTATGTATGTTTATAGGTCTGTGGCGAGAATATCTGTGCAGTTAACAGAAGGGTAGCAGGTTACGCCTTCTGAGAGTCAACAGCAGTGTACACTCATTCCTAAGGGTCATAAAATTACTAATTATATAACGTCCATATTTCCATATTTCTGATCTGTGGTTGAAACACGGGACAATCTTAGAAATACGGAAATCAAGATAACAGAGTTCAACCAGGTAGCAATGGCACGATTTGAACTTATGAACTTACCTTGTTTTGATTATCAGCAGGATGCTAGATTTTATGTTAGTCAAACAGTTAAGCATGATTTAGGGATTTGTTTACTTTATGCATTTAATGACAATCTCTGGATCAAATGTTAATGCTAATAATTAATGTTGCATTAGTGCAATAATATTGCTTGTTTTATAACATTGATACTTTTTTCTTAAGCATGGTTTCATGACTTTTTGTGAGTAATTTGTTTTAAATATCTTTGTATCTGAAATTATTATGATTCAGGGCAAAATTCCCATTAGTTTTGGTTTATAATACTGTACAGGTGTGAGAAATATTACAGCAGCACATTTAATTTAATTTAATTTATTTAGCTAGCTAAAGCATGTATGTACCAATCAGGCTATTCCTGGCTTACCAGTTCATGGTTTTCTTTGAGGTCCGACACATTATAATTTTGACAGATTCTGATAGTTATGTTGTTATGGCTATGGCATAAAAAAGACAAAATGAAATTAACTGCAGGTTCTTTAGTAGAGGTTTCAGATTTGAATCCAACTGAAAAGAAAGGCATTTTAAAAATATCTCTGACATGCCCATCACCACCACACCCAATAACTGAAAAATCATTTGATTCTGATCTTTTCAATATTATATTTTGTTTTTCATTACTTTTAGGTGCATCTCGAGTAAAAAGTAAATAAATCCCATTGCTTTTTCCAACAAGTTGGTAAATTGTGTTGCACTTGAATTTCGTGGCTAAATATTAAATAAAAGGAAGTCCCATTTATACTTTGTCAAAAGTGGAGATAGCCTCATAGTTTTCCTTTCTGTAGTAAATTAAGAGGATTGATAATAACCTGAGTGAACACTGCTTTTTACAAAGCCAAAAGATGGACATTGACATATGCATTAAAAACAACCGTGTGCTTCTACAAAAGAGGGAGGAGTGATCCAGCTATTCAAAGAGAAAGTAAAAGAATATATGATTGTCTGTTATGAAGTCACTGTGGTAGATAGATTGATGCGATTCAAAGAAATGAACAGAGATTTAAACATAATTAGTCATGACGGATGAAGTGAGTTCTTTTGACTGAGGAGAGGAACTGAAACTTCCCTGTGTTCTAATGGATCTGATCTATTTTCTTTACCATTCCAATTCCTCTGTTGCTCACTCCATCTTTCCAATCATTGCACATCATTCTTTTCTTCCATCTCTTCCTGCATTACAACTTTCTTTCCTCCATAATACTCATATCTTTCTTCCACTCACTATAATTGGGAAGGGGAGGGAGGACACATTCATCTCATTAAGTGCACAGGCCAGGCACTTACAAACATGCACAAGTCCCACAGTTTATCCTTTCAAAAAATAAACGTGTGCGCGTTGAGTCACAAGTTGTCCCTCATAGGATTCCCTTTATCTTGTGAATGTGGAAGTACAGAAAGAGAGAAAGACAAACAAATTACAATAAAATGAGAGCATTGGACCAAAATGGAAAAAATAATTGTCTTGTTTGCCCGCTGATACAAACCTTCAACCTGTGTAGAGCATCTGGAGATTTGAGTAGATGTAAACTTGCCCAGAAACACAAAGGCACAAACATCCTCATGCTGAGGTTATCTTGAGTTATAGCCCAATCTGGTGGTTCAGCTGTGTTTTCTCCAAAGCTTGTGTTTGACTCAGCAGACTATTCATCACATTCAAAAGTGCTAGGCATTATTCTCTTTGGTTAGCAGCATTTTAAGGATGAACATAAAGGTCTTGGAAAAATGTCAGGAGGTCAGTAAAATTATGGATATCAAATTCACATTTAGTTTTATACTTACTTACAGAATCAAACATAGAGAACCAACATTTAGTTTTACATCTCACTAATTTTGTCAAACATGGACAACCTTCATGTGTTCTGCAGTTACACTTTTTATCAGAAATAAAAACAGTTAGAACCAGCACAATACAGCTAACCATTCTGTCAGGCAGTTTTGATTTAGTAGGTAAGGGTTGTTTATTTTAATACAACCTGCATTTGACTTGGAATGAATGTTTCGTTTTTTACTTGTCTTTATTTGATATAGGCAGTGTTGAGATTCATGTGACTTTGTATAACTTTAGGTTTTTGAGAGCCTTACTGTTAAATATTGTATTGCTGTTTTCACTGAATACATTGTGTCTGCAAGTATTTTGCATGTTTTTGTCTAATTTAGCTGGTTTTATGGTTCTGTTTTGCTAGATCACAAAGTAGCATTTATTCCTAAAGCAAAAAATTACCAATCCATGTGATCGATATCAGTGATTGGCAGTGATCAGCCCTCATGGGTGATCGATATAAGAATTTGCATAAAAAAACCTGATCAGTACATCAGCTCACATGCCACTAAGTTTATATAACCATAGCTCAACACTACCTATATACCAACCAGTTGATGCCAGAAAAGCCCTTTCTCGTCCTTACCTTTGATTTGATTCATGTGTTGAACCAGGCAAATGTGAAGTGTGCTTAAAGACTGGAGTTGGCCACACCTTAGAGCTACATGTTATTAGAAAATCTCGCAATACTAATAATATTGTGATTTTAATATCAGGTGTGATATATTCCTATTTTCTTCTTTCCTCTGTTTCTGATCTGTACATTTGGCCAATGCCTTTTGTGTTCGGTGTGATCATCTGCTGTCATGACACTCTCCGAATTAGTTTACCAAATTATTGATTACTGTTGTACCTAAATTTTGCCACCATCTTTTGTTATTTACAGTGTCCACTAATTTGGATTTAGAATCTCAGACACTGAATAATATGGTAGCTTTGAGGCTTAAGGTAAGTTGGAGTCCATTCAATAAGTCAATAAACAGCAAACTTTACTGACAGTTAAAGCATAATATGCCACCTCACATTGCACTCAAGAAGTCCTTTGCAGTTGTGATACTGCACATATTTGCAGTATCACAGCTCACGTTCTGAGTTTTGTAAAGCCAGTTCATACAAATCCTGGACAAATATATTTTCCATGGACTAAACATTGTCTGACATGCGCAGTGAAAAAAATAATACTCCTTTGCCATAGGTACAGGGAACATAAAACATTATTTAGTTCTAATAATATGATGCTGTTCTCTGAAAGGCGCTTTGTGGATTTTGCTGTAATAATCCAATGTTTTAAATGTCAGAATACAGCTTAAGTAAAACATTACACTGATTACAGTAACCTTCACTTCTATTTAGTTCAGAACACTTGGAATATAGTAAATAATTATTGGCAGGCCAATCAGTTCTTTGTGCTATGACATAAATGTTGCACACTCTAAAATTGTTACATCCTTACCAGTAGAGGTGTATTAACCAAAAAATACTGCTCAAACTTTAAGTTATAAATCAAGTAGACTACATCCCTACCTCTTAATTGGGTTATGGAACCCATTGTTTTTACTAAATTGACCATCAAACCAGGCTGCTCTATTTAGATTTCTATTGTTGTGCAAAGAAAACCTGCCCAAACTGAGCACCATGTATAGATCCATAAAGGTCCAACTTTCTACCCAGAGTTGCTCTGGACCAAATCTCTTTAGTCAGTTAAAGCTGGGCCTTTAAACATTTTGAGAAGAATCCCATGTGGGCTCCATGCGTCAGAGATGGCAGAGTCTCTTTCTATGCTCCACCCTTGTAGAATGTTATAGGAGGAGAGTAGATGCCATCCTATTTACCTCAGTAGGTTTTTGTAAAGTATTAAAAGTCTAGAGGCCAACATTTATCGCGGTGATTAATGTAAAACTAGAGTTCTTAATGTGGATTTCTACCTGATGCATCTATACATTCAATACAATCAAATGTTTAAAGTTCTATTCTCTTTCCTCTGCAAGATCCTCTGTTTTAAAAAGCCATACTTAGGTCCTACAAAGGAAAATCTTTGCAACAAGGGCAAAGTAAAGCACCTGCTGAACACTTATAAGCATGCATACAAATATAACATAGCCATACACACACCATTGGTTTGAGAGGACTGTGTATATCCACACAGATTAATAAAACTTTCTTTATTCTGAAGCCTTTAGGTTGTGTGCAACACATTTCTGCTAAAATGGTCATCCCCAGTGTCCTTCACAAGCTATACTTGGAATACACAAGTTAACTGATCATGACAGCTACAAACCAAAAGTAAATTCATGTGCTGATTGAACACTTAAGACAAACGTTTTAAGAGATACTTGGGCTTTTTTGAATTGAGATTGAGTAAAATGAGTTATGGGTCTTGGTCTGTTGCTGACAGATGTGAGGACTGCATGATGTTAGACCATTCTGCCATCGTGATATTATTGCTGAAGATACACTATATTGCTAAAGATATTTGTTCACCTGCCTTGACTCACATTTGAGTCTAAGTGACATCCCACTCCTAATCCATATAGGTCAATATGATGTTGGTCCACCCTTTGCAGCTAGAACAGCTTCAACTCTTGGCAATATACTATATGTCAATCTTGACATTCTCATGTGTGCCTCCAAACTTGAGAATCTCAAGCACTGCAATGGGTTTGACACTCTGGAAGCAACGAACGACAGTGAAAAATAAAAGCTTTCTGCCATGCTGGGTCAACAAACACTCGGGACGCGGCTGCAACAGCAGACAGTAACAATAGTTTCACACTTTTCAACTTTTGCGTGTCTCGTTGCTAGCCTGCTTGTGCACATCTGTGTGTACGAGCTCAAAATTTGACATGCATAAATTTCACCGGTTCTTTGATTGGAGGAGGGCAAGCGACTGTCGCCTCATCGCACTAGTTCCGCAGGAAATGAATGGAGAGGGAGGGAGTGACGTTGCTTTCTTTAGCCTGTAATTTGTACTAGGTGTGAATGTCCTCTGCCGTGTGATGCCAACAAACTGGCTAACTTATAGACATACATTATTTGAACTTGCAACAGCCAAAAACAGTCCTTTGAAACATTAAAAGCTCCCAAACTAAAGTTGTGATAATAATATGTTTGCAATATGTTGCAAAGAGCACCCAAATTTCAGAATGGTAGACATTTACAGAAAGTGAGAAAGCGTGTTTGGAGTTATTAAAAAATGCACTTGAATAAGAAGCTGTTTGTTACTGTTTTTTAGCTAACCAGTTTTTATATGTACTGAATTAAAGTTATATTTGATGAAAGCTGCTGGCTGTATTATTTACCTGATTAGCTAATCCATCCAATCAGCTGATATCAAATCCACTGGCATAATTTCCAAACAAGCATGAGACCTGAGAAGACACAGAAATATTTAATCTTGGATGCCTTTTCACAAACAAAGCCTGATGAAAAAACCAAAGGTTTTCTCCACTTTTGGCAGAATACCATCAAACTCACAAGTTGCAGTTGATGAGGCAAATTGAAACAGCAGCTAGAAGCAAATCATCAAATTACTGTATAATATAATATTTTCAATTCAGTTTATTTATAGAGTACTGAGCCCCCTAAGGGACATGGGGAAAAATTTCCCCATGTTAAGTTTCAAAACTTTTGCGTTCCCTTGCAATACTTTTGCGTTGCCTCGCAATAAGTTTTGTGTTCCCTCACAATATGCTTACTGCAATATTTTGCTGGTCTTTTGTAGTCACGAATGTCAATTTAACATTTAAAATGTATACATTTTTAAAGAGCCTAAATGTGTGACAAACTAACGGTGGTAGAGGGTCGCACTGGGTTAACTCCAGGAATCTCATCTGTCCAACGCGTGCATCAATCAACTCCAGGCCACTTCTTTGTTCTGTCACAATTATCGATTTATTCCATTTTGATTACCATGCTTCAAACTTTACAAGAACTGCGACACAGACTGACCAAGCCAAGTAATGCGTAAGTGCCAACTATCAACGGCACTACAACGCGGTCAACAGAAACTATGACCACCCCGCGCACACACTTCCTCATACACACAAAGCCAGCACGCCAGTAACCTTCCCATTCATACTTGGTGACAGTATCGACGCATCCACCACCTAAGTGTCAAAGTCGCTTGCTCCTGTCATTTCATTAATTACCTATTTCATTCATATGGCTCTTAAAGAGCCTCATTGAAAACATGTTTATTATTATTAACTCATTGGCGGAAAAAACTGATTGAAACTTCATTTATTCACTGCATGTTTATGCTTGTGTAAAGTAGAGATGGAATTGCACATGAAAATGGCCCTTCAAAACATTCAGACTACCAGCACAATAGAGATTCAATCAAAACTGTCAGATGACTGATTACCCCGCGATAATAATAATAAATAGTTTGAACTTATCATTATTACTGCGAGAGAACATAAAATCTTTTGTGAGGTAACGTAAAAGTGTTGCGAGGGAACGCAAATGAATCCCTGTGTCCCCTCGGGGGCTCAGTAATAGAGCAACATTTGACAATAAATGTTGTTTTGAAGCACTTTGGGAAAAAAATAATTTCAGTCCAATCATACGTACATTCCAAGTGAACCTAGTTGTCAAACAGTATAGTATGCTTAGTTATTTATTCAAAGTAGATAAAAAAGCTTCTATCTAATTGCTTGATGCAATCTAGATTGCATCAAGCCATTGACACTTCCTGGACCAGGATGGATTGACAGCATAACATCTCTCTAGTTATCATTGAATAGTTCTTATTTTATAATTTAAAGTTATATAATATGTTCTACTCAACTGAATCATCTAGTTGGAACTACTATTATTTTTTTTTCCACTTTTGGTTCAATTAAACCTTTAAGTACGTTTTAAAATATGATTGAATACAGTCATTATGTTCTTGGTCACATGAATAGCTACTGCAGGTGGTGAGAGCCTGTTCGTAAACTGAATTCAGTTATTCCAAAAATGCATTGGATATTTAACTCTAAGAAGATTTAATGACTGCTGGTGACATTGCAACTGGAAAAAGTTGCATGCCACACTTGCACTTAAAAATGATATTATTCTAAAGAATTGTAAAGAAATTGATTGAGAATAAAGATAAATGTTGAATTTCAAGTTTTAATAAGAACCATTTTACTTTAACAGTATGGTTGCTTGAAATTAGGAAACTGGAATGTAAATGAAATGGGGCGGGGGGAAGAATACCAGAAACACTGTTTGAGAACTGTCATCTGCTGCATGAAACCAAATGGCTGTACAACTTAGACTTGGAAAAGGTGCATTCACAGTTGGAAATAAAAAGCTATACATGTTCCAGTTTAAATAATCCTTTGTGATAATTATATATTGTACAGTTTTTACTTGGAAGTAAAAACTGTACAGTAAGTACAGTTAGAGTTAAAGTACAAAATAAGTACAAAATAGAGTTAAAAACTCTATTTTGTGTTAGTCTTTCTGCTCACCATGAGCTGGATGTGGTTCTGGGTTGTAAAACTCACAGTACAGATGTAAGGGAAGCTTTTAGTAATATCAACTACACTGATTCTAGATCCAAAACTTTCTGGCACAAAGAGGCTATTGGTTTTTAACCCTGCAGTGCAGTGTTTGGCTCTCTCCCATGGGACTCTTTGATCCGTGTGCCTATCCTTTTTAGAGGATAGCATTTTTTTTTAATACAACTTTTTAAAGAAACCTCAAACAATATTTGACTAAAGTAATAAAACTAGAGAGAAGTCTGTGGTACTGAGTCTTAGAGGGCTGACTCTTCCACTTCAGCAGTATTTCAGAGTTTACATATAGTTTTCCATGACTTGTTTTTCACATCTTCTGTTTCACCTTCTGGACTGACTCTGTCTTTCCATGTTGTCACCCATTCCATCCCAGTCCTCTTTGTGGTGTCACATTACATTCAGTCTGCAGAAACTTCCATTTTTTATTTCTCCCACTCCTCTCTTACTTTGTCACTTTCCTTTCCTTTTCTGTCTCCTGAGACCGCTCGCTCCCCTTTAATCTTACCCCTTGTTGTCCCTCGTTTCCCTCTGGTTCCATACAAGGGAAAATGAGTAGCAGCCCATCCCAGAGGGGGGATCCACTAACTGCACCCTTTGGCAGCAGCTGTTTGTCTTGGGCCTGTTGAATGAGTACTATTGCATGGCTGTCTTGCGTGTGTGTATGTGTGTGTGAGAAAGAAGTAGAATGAGCCTTAAATGGGGTGGATGGTTAATGTGCTCGGTAGCTCTATCTTAGAGAACTTGCAGCTAAAAGCATTAGGTTATAACAACTGTCAGGCCTGGCAGCGCTGGAAGGGGCTACAGGCAAGGATAGAAGGACAAATGGGGCGTGGTGTCTTATAGCAGAGTGCGTATGCGAGTGTGTGTGTGTCCGCGTTACCCATTCTATCAGCGGCAGTCTCTGTGAGAGTACTTAGTGATTATGGTGGCCCAGCGTTGTTAATTTGTGTAATCAGTGTTTAATTGGCATTGAGGAAAACACATTAATCAGACCGGAATAAGTCTCCAGGTCTTTGCACAGTCATTCATTAGTCTACTTCAATCAGCCAATCAGAGGTACCTCGGGAGCTGGGCATGCTGGGGTGCAATCACAGATCCCACTAAGACACAAGAACAGTAACTTACTGGTCCCACCACGCTGCCATTAAGTCTATTCATGATCCGTTACTGAAGGGCTCAGCATTTTTATACTTATGACTGGCAGCTAAACCACTCATCATTCATTTACTTTTAATGCAAAATGTTATGCACTTTTCATTTTTGCTGACAAGCTGAAATATAAGCACTATTGCTTCAACTCTTAACACAAAAAATGATTAAAAAAAACTGTATACCTTGTGAAAAACAATAAGCTGAAGAAGCTGACAAGCAACCAATATTTGTAGTTTTAAAATATTTTATTGTATCAGTCTAAAAATGCATATCCCAGTGAATCATTTGCACTTTTTTCCACTTTATGATCCCTGGACGGGGGGCATGACAAAAAATAATTGAGAAACGCTGTATTAGGCTAATATCAAAATGTTTTAAATCATTAATTAACCTTTAGACTTACAGAGCTCTTCTCTGCTAACTCATAGATGTTATTTGTCTGAAAAGAAAAAAAAAAGAGCGCATGTGGTTTCTCAGTTACATAAGCAGGAGTTATACAGATCAGAATAGTTTATTTGTCATAGTTCTACACAGTTCAATAAAATGTGTTATACCTGCAGCCAAAGGATAAAAACATTATTAGCAACTCTGTTACAGTAACTTCACACAATATATTCTCTGTCAAGATCATAAGAACTGATTGTCCTTTTTTCGTTTACAATTAGTTCTGGCATTTGGAATCTGCTTTGTTGTATGTCATTTAATCTTTCACAAAAAGACTTGCAGAACAGGCATCATGTATTCACAACCAGAAATCAAGTTCCATTTATTTTCTTTCTGCCTAAGGAGCTTAAAAAGAGACAGTTTGGATGTGCTTTCATCTTCCCTACAAATACTTCTGACACTGTGTGATAACTCTTCTCTGTGGTAATTGTGGGATTATGCTGCAGCCTGGCACATACACTCAGGTGCTGCACAATGAAGTTAAGTGGACTTGTAAGAAATGCACATGACTGACATATCTGTTCTTGCTGATTGTGTTTGCTTATTTATTTAGTGAGCTAGTGTGGCTCATAATTGCTTGAATGCTAATCAGATGCATTTTGTGAAAAGAAGCTGGACTATTGCTGTGTCTTTTCTGCCTGTTGTTTTTCCGGGGCTGAATGTTTTCATCAGTGTCACGCACATTGTGAACTCCCCAAACGGATTTTGTGATTACACTGCTGGATAATCACATGATAGTCTTAAATCATCAAGGGGACAATTATGCAGCAGAAAAGCAATGCCAGTTTGATCTGCTGGTGAATGCAGAGGTTTTACAAGGATTTGTGCTGAAGTACACATTTTCTTCTTAAGCATGACAGCAAATCTTATTTCATAAACAAAAACAGATTAGAGCTACACTGCACTGCATTGGCATATAAACAAACTTTTTCACATTTTATGCACAAACAGCAGAGTACTTCTACTACCTTTTAACAGTTAGAAAATCTGAAATGTATGGCATGCATTTGTATTCATTTTAAATATTAAATGCAGTAACAGCCGCAATTCTTCAACTTTCTAGAACCTGAAATTTATTGTTGTTTATTGGTCTTTGCAAAGTAGCTGGGACTCCCTCAGATTAGATGGAGAGGACCTGTTGGCATCAGTTTTCAAGCCTTACCACATATTTTCAGTTGGACTTAGGCTGGAATTTTACTGCACTGTAAGACTCATTGATCTAAACAAGAACTGTAAAAACTTTGTAGTTCTTGTAATAAATGGAAAAAATGCACTATGGTAATCAGAGGTTTATGAAAAGAGTTTGGTGACACTATATATTGATCATGAAATTTTTCTTTATTTTGGAAGCAGCTATTTATGGCTGTGTTTTGCTGGAAATGCCTTTTTTTATTCATAGCTGGGTTGTCTTCCATCCATCCATCCATTTTCTGTTTACCCTTGTCCCTTACTGGGGTCGGGAGGGTTGCTGGTGCCTATCTCCAGCTACTTTCCGGGTGAGAGGCGGGGTACACCCTGGACAGGTCACCAGTCTGTCGCATGGGTTGTCTTTATTTTCCTTTTTTCTGTCTAAAGACTTTTTATTTATGGAAGTTAAATCAAGAATAAAATTATGAAATGATTGGAAAGGAGATTTAAATCATATCGATAGATATGATATGATTGCATAGGCCAACATATTGACTAATATCGGCTGATACTAACGTGTATGGGTTGCTGTTGACAGAAAGCTGTCGTTGGACCTCAGAGGAGGAAGGGGTGGATGGGAGGGAGCAAACCAATGGGACGTTCGCTTGGCTAAATAAAATCAGTGACTGATATTTTTAAGAAAAATTAAAATGGAATAAACAACTAATTTTAGATTATGTTTCAGGCATGGCTATTAATCACTTT
Organism: Girardinus metallicus; assembly: GCA_903067095.1. Classification (NCBI taxonomy): domain Eukaryota; kingdom Metazoa; phylum Chordata; class Actinopteri; order Cyprinodontiformes; family Poeciliidae; genus Girardinus; species Girardinus metallicus. The sequence continues at coordinate 32,871 of CAEGAE010067663.1, read as the reverse complement.
ATCCTTTTGTGTGTTTATCTTTATATCGTGTATCAGCTAATATTAGTCATTAGACGTCTGAAGGCTGGTGGATGGACTGGATTTTATTTAGGGGAGTCAGAGTAAAGGACAGTGACTAAAAATGTACATTAAACTTTTCAATGTTTTATTTAAAATTCTGAAAACCATATAGATTTTTCCTTCCATTTAACTGCCATGGCTACTTTGTCTCAGACTTGTAGTTTGACTTGAGAAAATGTCAAAAAGTTTGAGACAGTAGGATAATTCTTAAATAAAATCTTTTTTGAATTCCTCAAAATTTCCATATGTTTTTGTTCACATTTCAGCCTGTGCAGCCATCCACCATCTTGTTTATTAGAATAACATCACATGTTGAATTATAACAATTCAACATGTGGTTCTCTTCTGCTACTTGATTTGGCACTGACTCAGATGAGCTTAAACTATCTTTAATTTAGTCAGGATGTGTTTATGTGGGGGTGTGCGTGTGTGTGTGTTTGTGCACACATTCATTTTGGCCTGCTTGTTAGCAGCGTGCAAGAGCCGCAGTGCACTTTTTAATTACAGCTCTCAGATAATTTAGAGAGGAGGGGAATGAGTGCAGGAGGGAGACAGAATGTAGTGGAGGAGGGTTAGTTTAATCTCACAGTTCATTTCACCCATTGCTTTTGGTCTTACACTTCCCTTTAAAGACATGAATCACTGATCATCCAAAAGAAAAGGCTGAACGAAGGAGAGGGAGTTTTTTTATATTAGCAGCAGTAGTTATATAAGGATATAATCAGATTATAAGTGCATTAGCCATAATTGTCTTTTCTGTGATAAGAAGTAAAGACGCGAAGGAGTAAATGAGGGGCCCTGTAGCTACTTTTCTGAAGATATTCCTTAACAAATTGGGTCACGGCAGCACGGATGAGTTTGTCTTTGCTTCTGCATGTGTAAAATATGAAGGCATGATTTGGGCTTCCTGTGAATAAATGTTTGTTTTTCTCTTCTAAATGTATGAATAACTCCAGCTTTCCTTTATTTAGTCCCATTTAGTTCACCACATATATTTTTACGAATGCCCTGTTGTCTCTTGACAGCAGGGCTTAATTATTATTTAATAATTTATCTGTTTCTGCTTGAACTTTGATATGTCAAGTGTTTACAGGAAAAGGAGAAACTGCTGGTTATTTTTCTTCTCCTTTGTTCTAACAAGTCTTTTAAGGAAAATGTGGAGAAAAGTAGAAGCACACGGCAGGAAAGTAATCCATAAAACTTTCCTCTCTTTTTTAAAACAGAAAATATAATTGTTTTTCCTGGGCAGGGATTTTTTAATAAGAAGGTAATACTTTCTTGGTTTTTCAGTCTAGATGTGCAAGAAAATACCCAGAGATGAGTTGTTTACTGTACACAGTTATTTATGTGCACAGAGATTAACTTTTGAACGCTATATTCCAAACCAAGATGTTTGATTTAAAGAAAAAGTGTGATGTTGGAAGAGCTGAAAGGATATAAAAGGAGAAAGGGATTGCTGCTATATGCTGCAATACAGTGTAAACTGCAGGCCTTTATAAATGGATCTGGATGGGTTTCATTGGTTTCAGATGCTATTCTGCTCTTTTCTTGTACTTCTAGTTGTGGTTTTCATTGTTAGAGGGAAAGTCTTTTCTGAGGTTTTGAATGCGAGTGCATATGGTTCTATTTATACATTTATAGAAAGAGGGACATCTATACGAGTGCGCGTCTTTGCACCTTATGGCACAAACAGGAGTGATAAAACCTCTCCTTCTCTATCTACAAACAACATTTCCACTCCCATCCATCCATATTTTTCCTCCTTATTCTGTTCCCAGATATTTTTACATGCTGCCACCAATGGTGCTTTCCCCACCCTGCAGCCTTTCCTCTCGTTTCCCAACATGCTTTTCGACTGCCTATAACTCCCTCCACCTCCACTACCAAACGTCTCCAATGCTGCTGATCTCCGCTTCCTCATAAACTAAGGTGTGTCTAATCGTTGTGTAAGCCATTTAATACTCCTTCGTTGTTATAATGTCTTGTGTGTGTCTAGAAGAATACAATGCTTCCTCCATTTTATACAGAAAGAATGTGAAAATAAGCTAAGTTGGGAATGGCAGTGGAACCTCAACAAAGAGCCCCTGTGAATCCTTTTCCATGCATGATTTGTTAGTAACAACTTTTTTTTTTTCAGAGCAATTATGGTGCGTACTTTCTCTGACAGGTATGATCTGAAGATGATGAACAAAAGTAAATTTATGTAATTTAGGGCTGTAAAGATTACTCGAATGATTTGAATACCTCGATTATTAAAATTCCTTAGGGCAAACACCATGTTGCGCTCAGGTGATTATTTGTGTTGCACAATGCTCTCACTTCCACCTATGAGTTTTGACAAATGCTAAGTGTTAACAGCATAACATCCAATTTTGAATTTTGGCCTGGGGAAATTTGATTGATGATAATGTCCTTAAATTGACTGGCACGATGCTTGGAATACTGCAATTTTTCTCCTCCTGGAGCTGCTGCTTGGTGGCTGGTTCAGAGCGAATGGTGGGGAAGTTGCGGCGGGAGTATTTATGCAAGTGGAGCAGATAGACAGTAGGTGGCTGTTCTGTAGTTGATGTTTAACATAAGTGTAGCTTTACAGACGTACTGTAAAGTAAATTTCATATCATCTCACAACAAATGGGTGGCGGAGCGCATTGTGGCCGTACATAGCTGGGTAAATATACTTCTGGTTTTTGTGTGATAAAGGAGCCATATCTTGTCACTAAAATGGACATAAAAGCTATGAATGCCTGGGCTAAATGAGAGTTCACCTATTAAATTGACAGAGAATGAATACATATTCATTCTGTCAAAATGTTTAAGTGTTTAAACTGGAGTATAAACATATTTCAGAAGTGTCTTTGTGTACTTGACTCGTTATTATTAAATTGAATATGATTGTAGATTTTTGTGTATTTTTTGTCAAGATTAACTAAAAATGTGAGCTATTATTGTTACAGGTTAATTTTCTAAACTATAGAAAAATAATTGTTAAGGATGCTCAAAAATGAAAATTTGGGCCGATGTTGATATACAATGTTACAAATATTTTATTTGATCAAATTTTTATTCGATTACTTGATAAATCAGAATAATTGATGGAATACTTGATTACTAAAAAAATAGTTTACAACAGCCCTAATGTAAATACATTAATATTCATAGATGTATCATCCTCACTGCATGCTCATTGCACACCTCTAGAAGCACGACTATAAATGCATTTCACATTGAGCTAAACTGAGCAGAGCAGTGACTTTTAAACGTGACTCATACCTTTGTTGTAGATTCTTTCTTTTCCTCTTTTAGCCTCTTTTCACTGTTGCAGCTTATATAACCATGTTTATGTCTACATTTTAACCATGTACCCTTTAGGGAGGTTACAGATTGCAGAGAAGAGTAAAAGCTAAACTCCTTGCCTCACTTGGTTACATTCATGAGCTAACTTGGTGAGCTAAGTGTGGCCCAGCGCTGGACGGTGAATGTAACTTTGTATCTGTTCCATTTGTATGACATGTATGGCTTGTAACATTTGATAATTTTTCGGAATTAAAGCCTGTTTTTATGTAACCAAATCTCATTATTTTTCAAGGTAATTTACACAGAGAGGTTCTGGTCGGGTCCTGAAACTGGTTTACGGACCTGGTGGAGCACAAAGACAAAAATGAATGAACTCCAACACCTTGATTAAGAATTCTTCAAAGAAACACGAGTCCTCACAGAGGTTTGATATAAATGACCATACAGGTCAGTTTGTGTCCAGTTTGAGTGAAAGGAAGCGAGCGCAATCTGTGTCGAGGTAAACTACAGAGATCAAACTGCAAGGCGACCAACTTACAGAAGAGTCGTGTGATTGGGGCACGCTCTCGGATTCATGCTCTGTTGAATTCATCAACTATAAACCCATATTTATCTTCCAAGAATATTGCCAATTGAAGGATTTGAAAGGACCGTGCGTTCAGAGGCCATATCCATCCATCTATCCGTCTGTCCATCCGTCTGTGTCAGGAGGGGCGCTGGTGCCTATCTCCAGCTTCAACGGTCAAGAAACGGGATACACACTAGACCAGGGGTGCCCAAACTTTTTGAGACCCTACTTTTTCTCTCACCAGCCTGCTGAGATCTACCTCATGTCACAAAGACATAAAAATTGTAAATTAAACTCTATTGACTTATTATATATGCGAATATACATCAGTTATAGCAGAAATAATAAAGTGATAGAAAACCTAACACAGTTTCTTCCTCAGTGAGATTCTGAAACTGGGTGGAGGTTACTGGTTTCTCAGTCAGAAGCTGGTTGCAAACCTCATGCCAGCAGGTGTCAGTCAGTTATGGTAGACCTGAAATTTGGTTTGATGACCTCAATATGAGAAACTACAGACTGATAGGAGGAATCAAAGAGCTCTGTAAAGGTAAAGGCAAATCTTCTGAAGTTGGGATATAATTAATTTAATTTCACATAATTATCGCGGTAGAAGCCATTTGTTTGTTAAAACTTAATGAAATAAATTTGTCCTATTTGATGTTTGTTGTGAATGACGTATACTCACAAACGAACGAGGTAATTAGTCCAAGTTTGTCGTTTATTGAACGTTCAAAAATTACAGCGGCTGTGATGCGCCACAGCAAAGGTAAACAAAGATAAAATAACCTGAACTCCTACTTTTTTACTCTCTCTCTCTTTGTCGTTTAAGCACACTTGTTGCCGTGGCAACTGCCTGTGCCTCGCAAGCCGAGCAGTTTACGTTAAAGACACAACATTCAGTTCGTTACAATATTAGGTTTCCAGGCTTGATATTTATTTCTCTATTATTAATAAGCCTCTCATGAACACAGCGGTGGTTGAGTAGCTAATTTATACTCCTGCTCTGCTCGTCAGTCGCTATTTGAGTCACCTTTTTTTGTTAATGGAACCGAAACGCACTGAATTGCCCAACACCTTGTTGAAACAATAATTATTGAGATTATTAATTTTAACACATTTTGTTGATTTTTTAAATTATTATTCTTTAATGAAGCTACAAATGTTTAGGATCTTAGTGAATATTTTTGATAAGCCGGTTTATTGCGATTGACGAATTGAGCTTTGTCACACTCCATCGAGCTTTGTGACTGGACCTTCATGAATTGAAAGCATCTCCATATATGAGCTAAAAATTATAGTGGCACATTGGTTGGTTCAACACATGATCCTTCCATTTAAAATAAACTTCCACATTGCCACTTAAGGCAAAGGACTTTGGCACGCTGCCTTACTTTAAATCCCGACTGGACCCTTTGCTGTTCAAACAAGCAATTTTATTTTTAGCCTTCCCAGTATTTATACTAATTTACGTATGTATTTATGGGTGGTGACTTGGCAGACCACCAGCTGCGGTCCATTTCCCAGAAATTGGGATGTACAAAGCAGGGTTTCCCCCAGTGTATTATAAGCCTGGCGGCCCGCCATGCTTAACTTGCATGGCAGGCCATCCCAGTCTCAGATCTATTGCAGACTCTAACAGGTTTTCTTCCAGAATGGTCCTGTATTTGGCTCCATCCATCTTCCCATCAATTTTAACCATTTCCCTGTCCCTGCTGAAGAATAGCAGGCCCAAACCATGATGCTGCTACCACTATGTTTGACAGTGGGGATGGTGGGTTCAGGGTGATGGGCTGTGTTGCTTTTACACTAATCATGCATTGTGTACAAAAAGTTCAATTTTGGTTTCATCTGACCAGAGCACCTTCTTCCACATGTTTGGTGTGTCTCCTAGGTGACTTGTGGTAAACCTTAAAATATACTTTTTATGGATATTGTTGAGAAATGGCATTCTTCTTGCCACTTTTCCATAAAGGCCAGATTTGTGCAGTGCACGATTGACTGTTGTCCTATGGATAGACTCTCCCACCTCAGCTGTAGATCTCTGCAGTTCATCCAGAGTGATCATGGGCCTTTTGGCTGCATCTCTGATCAGTCTTCTCCTTGTTCGAGATGAAAGTTTAGAGGGACGGCTGGGTCTTGGTAGATTTGCAATGTTCTGATACTCCTTCCATTTCAATATGATCACTTGCACAGTGCTCCTTGAGATGTTTGAACTTGGGAGATATTTTTTTCTATTTAAATCCGGCTTTAAACTTCTCCACAACAGTATCTCAGACCTGGCTGGCATGTCATGTTCGTTGGTCTTCATGATGTTCTCTGCGCTTTAAACACAACCCTGAGACTGTCACATAGCAGGTGCATTTATACGGGGACTTGATTACACAAAAGTGGATTATGTTTATCATCATCATCATAATCAATTATTTAGGACAACATTGGATCATTCAGAGATCCTCACTGAACTTCTATAGTGAGTTTGCTGCACTGAAAGTAAAGGGGCCAAATAATATTGCGTGCCAGACTTTGCAGTTTTTTGTTAAAAAAGTTTAAAATATCCAATCCTCCTCATGATTTTGTCCCACTTGTTTATTCTTCACAAAATAATAAAAATTTTAGATCTTTATGTTTGAAGGCTGAAAAGCGGCAAAAGATTGAAACGTTCAAGGGGGCCGGATACTTTCGCAAGGCACTGTATGTGTGTATGCACAGCTTTATACATCAGAATTTTTTTTGTGCCCCACACATTTCTAAATTGGTCAGTTTTTAGTGCGAAAGCTGTGCACTCTTTTATACATGAGGCCTCTGGTGAGTAGGAGCATTGTTGATCATGCTTGACACCATATCTGAACTCTGTTAGAGCACAGTTCCTGGAAACTGTGACAGCCTTTATGTTGAGACCTTCCAGCCATTCAAATTACCAGTTGATTTGTAAATTTCCTGCTTGAAATTTAGCTACAAAATTGGTACATGGATTTTGCAGCTAATTCCTAACTCCCCACTGCTTCTTCATGGGGAAGAAGCCCCATGGGGCGTTAGGACTGGGAAGAAAAGTGAAGTTGTACAAACACAGTATGGCAACTGAAATTCTCAGTTTTTATCTAGACATCGTCTTTCTTATGATTATTTGTCTACTTATCCAGGTTTGTGGTGAAGTCATCCAATCTATGAGCCATCTCTTGCTGCCCTTTATAATTCCCCAAATACTCATGTATTAATCTCTCTCCATGCCAGAGTGTAGAAGTGTGTGTGTTTGTGAGCTGTGAAGGCCCAGGGCATAGAGCAACACCTCCTGTGCTTAACTCTGGTCTCAGTTCAACTCTGCTGGATTAGCTCCTGTCCTCTCCCCATCAGCCCCCCTCTCACCTCAACCCAACCCAGCTCCAATGTATTCTCTTTGCTGAGGTCACATCTGCTTCTGTTCCTAACCTTATGTATTTATTCACACTTACTGCAGCAACCAGATTTTTCTCCCATCCTCTCCACCTCTTCTTCCCTCTCTCCCCTCTCCTCCACCCTCCCGCTTTCTCTCTCTGACATATGGTAGTGTGATATCCACAGCCGCAAGGCTCTAATTTATTTAGCTAACGATCTACACCACCTCCCTGAATACAGAATGAAGGTCTAGTCTTTCCCTCCCCTCCCCCTCTCTTTATGCTGTCTAGAGCCGTCTCCCTGCCTCACCTGTTGTTCCATGCATGTAAACGAGTGCACACACACAACAGGCACACACTGTTGTTTAACCTAATTAAGCAGGACCATGTTTTCTCAAGCAGGTTGTAAATACTGAGACTGTATTAGTGGAATGAAATTTGACGTTGCTCTGTTTGTGTGGCTGTGTGCTTCTAATTTGTAGAAGTACTATGTGTATTCCTTTGGTAATCTCTGGATCAAATATTACTAACTGCGGGGTCTTTGTCCTGGTTACATGTCTCAACTAATGAATCCAACATGATCTTAGACTTAGTGTGTGGGTATAAAAAGTTTGGAGTATTTAGATATGACTCTGTATACACCCATGTGTTAATGAGGTTTTTATCAGTGCTTCATTTAAAATAAAAGGGTAAGCCCAGATTTAGTTTTGTTTCTTTGCTTGACTGTCACAAGCTGGTTTTGCAACACACCTTCTTCTTTCAAATGAACACATTTACAAACATTTTACTGCACCAGTTTTCATTTAGATCCCTTCTGTTAACATATTTATGTGGAGCACAGATGCATAGGTTGCGAAATAGAAGCTTTGCATACACATAACAAGGGCATTGAAGTATGAATTTCGATTATTTTTCAAGGTGAAATTATTAATATTAAACAATTTAAATGACATGAATAAAAGATACACATGTTTAAATATATTTTCATGGGTTTCTCAAATATAATCACACAGCAAATGTCCCCCAAAGAGTTGCCTTTAGACCATTGTATGGATCTTGTAGCCATCAACAAACTCCTGGAATAATACTGAATGGAATGAATATGTCTTCATTAAGGCCTCTGAATCATTTGAGTACCTAGATTATTAAAATTGACTAAGATGAATACATAAACTAAAAACTGGACTGTAGACATTTTTACAAGTGCCTTTGTAAGCCTGGCTCTTTAGTAATAAATGTAATATAATTTCAGATATTTGTATAATCTTTGTCCAGGTTCACTTAAAAAGTGAGCTATTATTGCTACAGGGTCATTTTCTAAACTACAGAAAAGTATTTTTTAGGGATGTCCAAATATAATAATTTGGACCAGTATGATAATTTGGTATGTGATATTAATGCTGCTGTGATTGCAGTATTTACCAGTATTTTATTTTTTATTTCATCACTTGATTAATCATCAGAGTAATCAATACATTACTGGATTTCTAAAATAATCATTTACAACATCCCTAATCTCCATTCTTTTTGACAGAATGCTTTTTTAAAATTGGTTTGTTTCCTAGCAAGCTGCTGGTTTTCATGCATGATGTATATTTTTTCTAATAGGTCAGTTCAGAACTTTGTAAGATTAATGTCAGCCTAGTTTATCCATTCTTAGCCAGTTTGGATGCTTGCCTTGTCCTCTTGTAAAGCCCTGTAAACCATATTACTTTGACCATGAAAAAGAGTGATTCAAAATCCCAAATTATTAAGTTTATATGAGCTTTTCACCAGAACTATAGCTAGTCTACATTTTAATGAGACAGACAGCCAATGCTCCAGCCTGTGGAAACACTTTTAGGTTCTTCAAGATGACCGAATAATTTAAGAAGAGATCAGAGGAAAGTTTAGGCTCTGAGAAGTGGGCAGCCTTTCGTTTTCACTGTAGCAACAGGCCTGCCCTCAAACCAACTGCTATGTGTGTTATAGTGCAGGGATTGGTTAAGTGTCACTTTGGATCACACCGCATAATGGAATGGAAGTTCCATTAGTTGCTATATTCACAATGTAGATTAGTGAAGATGGTCTTCTGGGAGCTCTCTGTGCCTTTCCTGCAGTCTGTGTTTCCATGAGTGTGTAAATGAGTGTTTTGATAAGACATAGAGATCGTTCTCTACCTACCTTATATGTGCATACGTTTTAAGTAGGCCAATACATCAGCTTAGCTGGAGTCTTGCTCTCCTAAGAGGCAGCCTTAATAAATTGCTTTTTCTCTTCATCAAATCAGTGGAGAGGTGTGTGATTTGGAACCATTCGTTTACTGTGTATGAGATGGATTGTGTGAAGTGTTCATGCATTTTTCTTCTTTCTCTGTTTTTTTTCATCAAGTGCTAGAATAAATGGCTGTCAGCCACTTTTATTCTCCAGGCCTAATAAAACAAAAAGCTTTAGAAAGTAGTCATGTGTCTATAAGTGGTTTCTGTAAAAAGACGAGTGGCTGGTTGGAACTTCCTCTCTGTTGCTGTCTTTTTCTCATGAACCCCCGCTAATCGGAGAGAGTTGTATTCTTCGAAGTCGTGTGCCTTTAAGGGCTTCTTTTTATTATTCGGCTGTTGCTTTAATGAATTAAGTGTATCAGTTAGTTTGTTTACATGTGTGTTTTTGTTGCAGCAAATGTCTAGCTAAAGTCAGACTCACATAGAGTAATTAGCTAAGTGTTGTATTTACTCCCTTTCCAGCCTGCAATCATTTTAATTTGTTTATTCAAACAAGGCAGCATTTGTTTGTTCTCTGCTAGAGTCCAGTACTTTTCTGCAGCCAGTTTGTGTTTAAAGTGTTTGTTCACATCTGTGTGTCAGTTTCCTAGTGTGCAATGCATTCAGTGTGTATTACTTTGTGACTTGCTACACATGCATCTATACTGAACAAAAATATAAATGCCCCATGTCAAATATTGTTGCCATGTGGCGTTAACAACTGTAAATGAGCATTTTCTGACATTTTATAGTACAAAATAATAATTCTCTTGATTTGTGTATGATTTTTAATCCAACTTGCTGTCACTGAGTATTACTTTGAGTTGTTTTTTTACTCAGTACACATCCAGTGGCATCCATCCATCCATCCATCCATCCATCCATCCATCCATCCATCAATCCATCCATCCATCCATCCATCCATCCATCCATCCATTCATTCATTCATTCATTTTCTTACACCCTTATGCCATTGGGGTTTTGAGGGGTGCTGGTGCCTATCTCCAGCTGTCAGTGGGTGAGAGGAGGGCTGTACGCCTGGATAGGTCACCAGTCCACTGCAGAGCTTCCAATGCATGTTGGTTAAAAGTTATTTTTTCAATGTGGCCCAACCAACTGCATTGAGTTTGACTTTGTATGTTATTTTTTGTGACTGACTGGGAGCTGAGAGGGCAAAAGGCAAACAGACAAAAAAAAATCCAAAACACATGTCCATGTTTCTTTAATAATGAACATATACATGCATTGGGTTATTGTATTATTTTGTATTTCCTGAAATAATGGTTTTGGTGTAGCTAGTACTTCCAATACATTTTGATATTGGAAGTACCAGCTACATGATCACAAATTGAGACTGTTCAACACTGTGTGTCTAGGACTTCAGGTAATAAAATCATCTGTAGTCCTAGTAGGTACATGAACAATTAAAAGCTTCATATCTGCATTTTTTTCTATATTTGAGGCTTAGGATAGTAGATACTTGGAGCTGCTCAGTGACCTCTGACTTTCACAGTCAAACTTCCAATTTTCTGAGTAGCTAACTTATTTCTATATGGAAGGAGAAGATTAGTGATATAACGCTGAGTAGAAAACATTCACTTTTAAGTCTAGAAAAATAAATAGTTAAAACAATATAACCTTTTTGTTGTTTTGGCATCTAGCAGCAATACAATGCAATTTTTTGTCTGATCTCTGAGCTTTTAAATATATATTTCTTTCAAACTTTCAGCTATTATCTTTAGCCCTGAGACAAAGGAAATTCTCTTCACCACCTTATTACTTGTAAAACCTCCCAAAGGCTGTCTTAAAATCTGTTTTTGCTCTTACAATTGATAAGTGGGAAACTAAAGGTAATATGATTTGAAGCCTCCAATTTGATATTTAATAAAACTTGAGTTCAGTTCATATTCTAACTTAGCATGGAAATATAACAAGTGCTAATTTTAGTTATAAAATTCATTAATGACTCTTAGACACTTTGCACCATGGAAATATGCAACTCTCAAGAGAAAGCATATGTTTAAACAGTTTAATCTACTTTTTTTGGGTTGCAAAGCTTCTGCCAGGGCAGATTTAATTGCCAGCCGTGGGAAGTAAATGGACTCAGGTTCAGAGTTGGAGCTGTCCTCTTTAGATGTTGGAAATTCTGAAAAATATTTTTTACACATTTGTTTCTATGAGTACAGGTAACATTAAACATACACATTTATACTCCTATAGCTGTTGCTTGAACCTTTTTCGGGAAGGTTCAAAATTTAATTAAGTTGGTCTAATATGATCAAAAGTTTTGGATACTTTCCATGACAAAGGATTGAGTTTACGATGCAACATGCATGCAAGTAGAGACCGTCAACTACACACATATAAACACGCACACACACACACAAGTAGCCTAACCCCTGGCCAGGGTCTCATCCAAGGTATTAGCGGAATTCTGCCTATCTTAAGAGGCAGAATTCACTAATGACTTCCTTTATCTCCTACACATAGCTTTAAACCTGATCACTGAGGCTGTAGATTCACAGCCTCAGTGATCAAAACTACTGCTTTGATCAATCTACAAAGCAGGGATAAAATAGGAAAATCTTGAATACTTCTTGATCTATTTTTTTGTTTTATATGTCTTCATTATTTTGTTTTTAAATGCATGGAACAGGACTTTTCACCAGGAGGTTGATGCAGGATTTTGGTAAATAAGTAAGTTTAAAGTGGATATGTTATGCTTCTAAATCCTTCTTTTTTACATATTAAGTCATTCACTTGTGGTCTATATAAAGTAGAACTCTAATGCTGAATTCTTGGTTATTTAAGCTTCACAGACCCCTCATTTTCCCCTGTTCTGAGGCTTCTTAGAGCAACTAGTTTCGCTGATGATTCTTAAACGTGAATCATATGTTTCACGCCCCACCCTCTTCAGGTTGCAGAGCATTCAACCCCAGCCCATTCAGCTATCTTTGTAGTTTGATAGCAGCAATACAAATATCTACCAGCAGAGAAACTTTTTCTTCCAAAGTTTATTAAGGACGTCAACAAGGGAATACTTGTCCATCCAGCCTAGTACTGGCTCCAACATGACCCAGAGCAGGAGAATGAAGAGCCTGCAGAACCACAGATTCTAATGAATGCTTCACAATAGTGTTATTACTGTATTTACGCATCTCGATCCATACCTACTACCTACAACATGGATCGTAGCTTAGCTATAATGTCCATGAATGTCAGATACCTATTAAAATATTAATGATAGTTAATGTAAACAAAGACACAAAATAATTAAGGAGTTAGCTAATGGCTACATCAAGAATGTACTAACAGGTGTGTGTTGGCTGCCCTGGTGGAGAAAATACGGGCTTAGGCACCCAACTAGCACGCCACACTTACTATAATCCATTCAAATTTTGGGAAATGAAGGAATTTCTCATTAGAAATGTTTACAATCAGTAGGCTTGACTATGCCTCATATATAGCAAAATAAGGGCAGTGTGCCTGGAGCTTACAAAATACGCACAGTATGCCAGTGTGTGGGAGCCTAAAGAGTGACACGTCTTTTAGGCAGCCCATTGCAGAAACTACCCAAGCACACTTTCTGATTAAGTGACCTTTACTATCAGCTTGATATATTTGTGTTTCTCACTATGGAGCAGAACATCATTAAAGTACATTTTACGTACTTGACAAGTTTGTTTGAAAACTTCTATTAAATTTAGTTGGTGTTTATTCTATAGTTTGGCTTTAGCACCATCCACAATTTTTTGCAGTCCTGTCAGAGATTGCGTCCAGAATCCGGAAAAAAAACACGTCATAACCATTGTATGATCCCAACAGGTCTCTTTCCTACCATTCTCCAGCAGTTCAAATTTCGTCACATCCCCTTATATCATCAATCTCAGGCCAGCTGGTAGCACTGAAGTAAGACCAGATCTTCTCAGATGGGCCCCAGCACCCATTCTGTAAATAGTAAAAAATGAATTAACATTTACCATTTAAAGATTTCATTAATCTTCTCCCCTGCTATTCTTATCCATTATCCAACATCCTAAATTTTCCTCCTTAGAACAAGTTGTAATTGACCTACCTAACATTTTTAGCTAACAGCGATATTTGTTATTGTTGTGAATAAAATTGGAAACATATATCAAATAAATATTCTGTTAATACACTACTGCCAAATGTATTTGCTCACCCATCTGAATTATCGAAATCAGGAGTTCCAATCACTTGCAGACTGTTTTTTATAAACATAAATGAAAGAGTGGGTCGCTCTCAGGAGCTAAGTGAATTCCAGCAAGGAGCTTTGATAGGATGCCACCTGTGTAACAAATCCAGTCGTGAAATTTACTCACTCCTAAGTATTCAGCTGTATTATAAAAAAATTGAAGTGTTTGGGAACGGCAGCAACTCAGCCACAAAGTGATAGGTCACGCAAACTGATGGAGTGGGGTCAGCGGATGCTGAAGCGCATAGTTCGAAGAGGTCACCAACTTTCAACACAGTCAATTACTACAGACCTCCAAATTTTATGAGGCCTTCAGATTAGATGAAGAACGGTGCACACAGAGCTTCATGGAGTGGGTTTCCATGGTGAAGCAGCTGCATCCAAGCCAGACATCAACAAGTGCAATGCAAAACATTGGATGCAGTGATGTAAAGCACACTGCCACTGGACTCTAGAGCAGTGGAGGCACGTTCTCTGGAGTGACAAATCGTGCTGCTCTATCTTGCAAGCTGATGGACAAGTCTGGGTTTGGTGTTAGCCAGGAGAATGGTATTAGTCTGACTGCATTGTGCCAAGAGTAAAGTTTGGTGGAGGGGGGGTTATGGTGTGGTGTTTTTTTTCATGTGCTGGGCTTGGCCCCTTAGTTCCAGTGAAAGGAACTCTGAATGCTTCAGCATACCAAGACATTTTGGACAATTCCATTCTCCCAACTGTGTGGGAACAGTTTGGTGCTAGCCCCTTCCTCTTCCAACATGACTGTGCAGCAGTGCATAAAGCAAAGTCCATAAAAACATTAATAACAGAGTCTGGTCTGAATGAACTTGAATTGCCAGCACAAAGTCCTGACCTCAATCCGATAGAACACCTTTGGGATGAATTGGTGTGAAGAACAACATCATCTCGTCCAACATCAGTATGTGACCTCACATAAGGGCTACTGGAAGAATGGTCAAAAATCCCTATAAACACACTCCTAAACCTCTGGAGCATCTTTCCAGAAGAGTTTAAGCTGTTCGAGCTGCAAAGATGGACCAACGTCATATTGAACTATATAGATTAGGAATGGGATGTCATTTAAGCTCATATGAGTTATGGCAGGAGAGCGAATACTTTTGACAACATAACGTATAGTTTAAAGATCCTATTTTATTCAATTAAATAATAAATTGGTAATTTTTTTAAATGATTTTTTATTTTGTTGGTTAAGAGCTCTGCTCATCTCCACCATTCAGCATGTTGGGCTGATGATGACTCGTCAGGTGGCAATGTCAATCCAGAGCAATTTACAAAACAGCATAGTCATTATCATCCTCCAGTTATTGTCTATCAGACCTGTTCGAGTTACTACTTTCACAAATAAAAATACACACAACTGGTCTCTGACAGGAACGGCTAGGTCTGTTACCATCATTGGAGCAGAAGCGACAGAGATAAGAGTTCTATCTGTGTACCTGCAGCTTTGAAGCGTGGTCCCCAGATGGCAGTAGCAGTATCATTTCTTAATGTCAAAGACATAGAGGTTGTCTGACCCAAAGTGGAGAGAATAAAAGGGACTCCTTTTTGTGTTCTGTCCACCTGTAGCGTTTAAGCTCTACTAGGGGTGGGTGATATTGCCAAAAAATTATACCTCAATATATATTTTGAATACCTCAGTAATGTTATCACAGATGATATTCCACATTATGTGTATTTTTTATATTGAAGTTGGCCAAACAAATATTTACTTTCAAAACAGGGTATTATCGTAAATGAAACACTCTCCAAGTGAAGGCACCCCCCAGCTTGAAAGGCTTAATGAAGTCATTAGATTTTAGACAAGTAGCTGTTTTATTGAAGCAATTTCATAACTTATACAGATCAACACTATCAGGAAAGGTGTGTGCTCTTGATTTTTCCTTTTTTGAGTTACTTGGAGTGAACTGCTTCACCAACTTTCCACTTTAAAAGATCTACTTTAAATAAATGAAAACCCATTTGGCTTCAGATCAGATGCAAACTTTTCAGTGAACAGAAAATCTCACATGTCCCTGCTTGTGCATTCATGGAGCAGGAGCAAGTGGCTGTTTCTGTTTAGTAAGCAGTGTCTTTATAAAACACAGACACCTGTTCTGTGGCTTCCTCAAAAATCATAGTTTTGAGTAACATTTCACTGATAATTTTATAACATTTGTTGTCTAAAAACTGCAATTCTAAACAAATCACTTTAATTACAATGCAAACAGATGGTTATTTCTCGAAGTGTAACTTTACTGTAATAGCAATAATATTTCATTAAATGTGTTTGTAGGTGTGGGTGGTTTTTAATGACTCTAATTTATCAAGAAAAAAAAAATATTGATTTTCCTTACCTATTACAGTAACAAAATCAGCTATCCCCCAAAACATTTCAGATACAGTGCCTGTAAAAGGCATTAGACCTTTTTATTGCTCAAATAAATTATGAGCAACAAAATTTGGCCTTTTTTGACAAAAAAAATCACAGCCCCTTTAATATTATAGTGAATACTGATTTATACAAATTAATGACAGATAAAAAAATATGTAGAACAAACTAAGTGATTAGAATATTCAAGTATTTAGTTGCTGCATCTTTGGTTGCAGTAACAGTGGAGTCTATGTGGATCTGTGTCAGTCAGGCTGCAGTTTTCCTCCTTCACTTCACTCAGGTGATCTGCATTTGACGCATTGTGTGACTACTGGCACCACTTGGCTGGACTTCCATTGAATGAGGTGAAGGGGTTGAATATTCAGTCACTTACATCTGTAGAAATTAGTTCTAACTTTGACATTAAAGTTTATTGGGTATTTTTGTAATATTGCTTGTAAAAAAAATCCACATTTTGATGATCACGATTGATTTTGGATAAACAGAGATAGATAGATAGATAGATAGATAGATAGATAGATAGATAGATAGATAGATAGATAGATATGTATATATAATATAATATTGTGGTGATTGTGTTGCAGCTTCAGTCATGAAATTTTTTCTGTCATGTACATGTTCAGTTTTAGAAGTGCTGCCGTAATGTTCCTTCCCCATTAAAGCGTTTACTAATTACCAAATGGATGAAGGGTTGCTGTTACCTCATCCTGTGTAACCGGTGCTCTGAAATAAGGAACAAGTTAATTATTTCTGCTGCAGATGACATTCATAACTGAACACTGTGAAAGGAAGCTGGAGTACCAGGAGAGAATGTACCCATGACCCAGGAGAACATGAAAACTCAGTGCATCTCTTATGAGGAAATTATCATCTCATTAACCTGTTTCCTTCAGTTCATTGTTTTTCTTCATAACCTTCCTGTATTAAGGCAGTTTATCTCCCCTTCTCTCATTAATAAGTTGAAAAAGTTTCCATCCTAAATGTAATTTAGGATGGAAAAATCTTTTTATTGCGTGTAGTTGTCTGCTACTGTAGGTGCAAAACAAACTTTCAAATGAATTGAGTGTGTGTGTGTTGAGAGTAGATCTGATGGATTGCAGGCCAGTAGACTTGGGGGAGGTTAGTGGGGTCCGAGCCTAATTAAATGTTGGCTCCGAAGAGCTCTGATTTTACTATGCCTCAACATCCTTCTCAGTTACCTGGGGCCAGCTGTTACGGCTCACACTTACACAGCGGCTTGGTTCTGCGAGTGTTCCTAGTTCAGACAGAGTCTGCAAGTTGGAGTGTTGCAAAGAACTTTGTCTGTTTTCCATCTTCCTCTGCCTGTTCTGTTCCCCTCTCTGCTCCGCTCTGTGACTGGCACACTGGAGGCCAAGAAGGCAGGAAAAGAAGACCCACACACACCAATTCTTGTCATACCTCACCAAATGTTTAGGTAACTTTAATACTTTAGAGTGAAATACATTTGGAGCTTTTCATTATGAAAAGCTCTGTATTAATCCTACCTCGGTTTATGTGGGTGAGAGATTCCGTCTCTTTGTATTCCCACTCTGCTTTGCTGTCTGTATTTGTGGAAGCTTGTGTGTGCGTGTGCATGTGCATGTGGGTGCACACACACTCCAGGTAGGCTGCTATCTGATCCATTGAGATGAATGGCCTGTCTGTATCTCCTCCATTCAACTGACACTATCAAATAGCCGCTGCCTTTCTCACTCTTTTAGTCACCCCCATTCTCTGCCTCTTCTCTCCTCTGGCCCCCACTGGTCTCCTCTTACACTGTCACACCCTCATTTGTTGTTTACGAGTGGAGCGTAGGATGACTGGCATTTTATCTCGCAGCCAAGAGTGACAACAAAGATAAAGGAGACAGAAAAATAGAACGGGGGAGTGAGATCCAAAGACTCTGAGGTGGAGGAAGTCTCTCTGTCTGAAAGCTTTTGTAGCTGCGCGGTGCAGGCAGTGCAGGAGGTGTGGATGTTCATGTGCGACAAGGAAAAGTTTGATGGTCAGGATTAATTCAGAAGGATCATCTGATGCCTGAGGGACTATCAGATGCCCGTTTTTCCTGCCACTGCTTCATTCTATCTGATTTTTGCTATCTACTGATCTCTTAATTTTATGTGTCCATCCTTCGTCCTGATGGTTGCATCATCATCAGAATATTTAACTTTTTTTCTTGCGGCCAACTTTTGACATTTTTAATTGGAGTCAGTTTTTATATACCAAGTTTTATGTTTAGTTATGTATTCATCTTCAGTGAATTTAATAAGCAAAATCTCATTTTGGATTGACATTTATAGCTTTTGTGTCCATGTTAGCAACAGGATTTGGCTCCTTCCTCATACATAAAAACATAAATAACTGCTGTACTGCTAAGCTGCACTTTGCCACCCATTTGTTGCGACAGTGATGATATGATTTTTTTTTTTTTTCTGGTTCGTCCATGAAGCTACACTTGCACAACATGACAGGAGCCCATTGTGTTCAGCCTATCCATTCCACCGGTATGGATACACCTGAAATTAGGATAAAAGCAAAATTCCGCTAACTGCTGACACTGGTTGCAAGTAGATAAATGCAAAGCAGGAGTGCACCAGGTCAGAATCGTGCCCCAATGGAAGAGAGTCTGGACTCCTCTCCACCTTGATGCATCACAATATTAGGCTGATTATTCATGCTGCAACCTGCTTGTTGACCTACCGGCTGGCACTAAACTAATATCACATCACTTCAGTGTGCAATGAATACATAAACATGTAGCTGAATCTCATAGTAAAGACCAGAACATAACATAAAACACCTTCAATTGCGGTTAAAGTAATGCAACTTTAAAATGACCAGACACAGCAAAAGGCTCTGAGCATTTGACTCCTGAAAAAAAATTATCTGGGAAAAGATGAAAAATATCTTTGCATGAAAAAAAATGTATGTGTAATATTTATATAGCAACTTAACATTCATTAATGTTTTCAGAAATTAAGCTTTGTTTTGGTCAAAAACATGATTACAGTCCATAGTTGAACCTTAAAACCCTGTTCACTGCTGGGGGTTACACAGTTACAATAGCTGCGTTGTTATAAATACTAAGCAATAAATATTGGTGAAACATATGGAGGGGCGCTACAAAGTTTACATACCCCAAATATATTGAAAGATGTTTAAAAATGAAGATAAATACCTGTAAAGAATTTCAAACTTTTTCCATGGAAAAAGTTAGAAATTTCTGATCCTGCACAATTGAAGTGACAGCACTGTCACTTATTAGAGGCAAATATATAAAACCATACAGCTGCCTGAATAAATGTGAATATCCTTAAACTCATATTTTCTTGAAGGAACATTTGATTCAGTAGCTTCATCATTCAGTTTTTCTGAGTTCACATCTATCAACTACTGTGAATCAGAATCACTTTTTATTGCATTATGAGTTAACAAGCAAAGAATAAACTACTTGTTAACGCACAATAATAATAAATATATCTGCAGAGTTTAAAATATAAGCCTTAAGCCGCTCCTTAGTTCATTTAGGTCATGGGCCAGCTCTAAATGTGATCAGCAATACATTGGTTTTTAGATCCACTGACTGATAGTTTTGATTTTACTGAATGGCAAATAATTGATATTTATTTTAACTGTAATTTTTTGATTTGTTGTTTTAAAAACTCTATAGTTGTGTGTTTAGGTATTGTTGGCAATGTTTTCCAGTAACATACTCATGGAGGGTTCCAAATAGCAATCAATTCTGACACAAAACCTTCAGCTATCTACCAGAAATCTGAAGTTTACTTCATACTTTTCAGCATCACAGACAAATTTCACTGTTTCATAAATTTGTGGAACCTTTGCAGAGCAGAGTGAGCCTTGTTGTCAAGCTAAGAGACAGGTTGCTAATAGACTGTTACTGGTTGCTAATAGACTGTTACTGAAAATTTCTGACTAGTGAAATTGAATCAAAAAGCTCTTTTACAAAGTAATGGGTGTTCACTTAAAAAACAAGTTCTGTTTTTACTGCAAACAGACTGTTGTGCTTAGTTTAATTTTACAGGATAAGTGTCACATTTGATTTGGATGTTTTAAAATTTTAATGACCTCCTGTTTTACCACTCACAAACCTGTTATTCACTACATATTAATTTTCTTTCTGCAAATTAAAGCTACAATGACAATCCCAATTGGCCAAACATTTAATAAAGCTGCTATGTTTCATCTATACTTATATGCAGTTAGAAGAATATGCCTGTTTTCTGTGTGTGAATGCTGTTTGGCTCACTTTCTTCTTTTGCTTCTTGGTGATGCAACATTTGCTGTCTCCAATCTTCTGTGATATAACCCTTTGTGCTGAGTTGGAGGTTATGCCTCATTAAGGAACATTAGCAGCTCAACTGAGCAGTAATAACAGCTCCATAAATCACACTGTTTCAGCCCATAAGTCTTAGTGGTGGTATGGACTCTTATAATTTGTCTTCCGCAGGTAAAACTGCAGATCAATTGAAGGGTCAGTCTGTTGCTGTTAATAATAGAGGAGTATAGTTATAGATTCATGTTTTGTTAGAGAATATCTGCTTACAAACTGTTGAAGCTGGAAGCACAGACTTTTCTGGCCAAACTTTGATGCCAGGTTAAGTATCATTTTTTATGTTACAGCAGTTACTTTGAAAAGTCTGTTGTCATTTATTATCTTAAAAGTAACATATTAAATGCACTGTAATAATATCTGAAACAAATTATGACAAAGCACATGGTGTGAGTCGCATTTGATAAATTACAGTACAGAGAACCCTCTTCTTCTGTTAGCACCACTGATAAACACAAGTAAAGAGCACTAAAATAATATTTTTTGCAGAAGCATTATATTGAATTAAAAATAAAGGTTTGTGTTTTGCTTATTCAAAGAAAGAAGTGAAACTCATTATATATAGATTTATTGCACACAGCTATACATGCCAAGAGTTTATTTCTGTTAATTTTGTTGATTTTGCTTATACTTACAAAAAATTCAGGTTCAAAGTAAAAATTTTATCATCGTATAAAACCAACAAACATGACTTGTAATACAGAAAAGTAAGACAACTGAAACTG
Source organism: Girardinus metallicus (assembly GCA_903067095.1). Classification (NCBI taxonomy): domain Eukaryota; kingdom Metazoa; phylum Chordata; class Actinopteri; order Cyprinodontiformes; family Poeciliidae; genus Girardinus; species Girardinus metallicus. Next base: position 11,660 of record CAEGAE010067663.1, on the reverse strand, counting down.
TCCAGCATATGCATTCTGTACTCGGCCAGGGCTCCTTTAGAATAACGTACACAGCCTATGGCTCTGCTGTTGTGGATGTTAAAAGGACCCAGGACTAGTTGAACATGTTGGGCTAAATATGTTTGTTACAAAGAACATAAGATAACGACAACAACAATGTTGTTGTTGTTGTCGTTAATTTTATTGCCGAGTGCTTTACACGAACATGCTGGTTAAACTGTAAATAAAGTAAAAACAAAACGTCAATACTTAGTATTCCAATATTCAATAAACACAAACTTAAATATGGGTTTAGGAGCTATTCTTGACTTCGCCAACTGGTTATAAGGCAAAGTTTGCTCTTCGAAAACTTCATAATATAATAAACATCAGCATTCAAATATCACAGTTGTAGACGTCGATCGGGACAAGGATTACTACTCCATAAGGGAGGTTATAGCCATTTATCATAACTATATCTCCCCTAAGCCTTGGAGTGTTGGTGGCCCGCATCAGTCTTGCATCTTGCTGGTAACCCGAGCCGGCCCTAGCCTTAAGGTCTGCTCTGAATTTACGGTTGTGGATCTTGTATTTAGGGCGGGGCTGGCAGTAGCCAGTCCTAAACCTCCCACGGACTGACTACTGACCAGCTCTCCAACCAACGGGTCTAGAAAATCTCTAGAACCTCGAGTCTTACTCTGAGATAAGTCTAGACAAGATAATCTATTTAAGCTGGTTGCAAGAGAGATTCAAATTAGTTTTAACTACCTTCGTCCAAAAGTTATGACCTTTTATAGTTGATGAACCAATCGATTGAGTAGCCCTGCAATCGCATAACTCCAAAAACCAGTTTTGTTAACGGCAGCTCTCTCTCTGTTAATAATGAGCACTTGTTACCGACTAGATAGTTTTTAGTGGCTCGGCACGAACCCCAAGGTCATTATTTTCTCAACACTAAAGAGAATTCTGAAACCACCAAATTATAGGAATCACACTCATTAATTTTACTGCAAAAAGAAGAACCGTGCTCAGTGAATAATTCAATTAATTTTACTGTCCACAATCTCAATTACAATTTTAATAAGCAACAACAGATTCAATCAGTACAAAAATGAGAAATTTTACATAAGAATAATAAAAATCCAATTCACTACTACCTATCATCTTACCCTAAACTGTGTTGCTAATTCAACTAAGACAGGCTTTGGGATGCAGTTCAACTCATACCCAGGTGGTGAATAATCTTGGCAAACAGAGGATGGTGCAGTCCTTGGTTGAGATCTTGACTTTGTTGGGCAAAATCCTCCTTGGAATGGAAGCAAAGCAGAACCAGTTATCATCTTTCAAAACTCAGTTCTTTTCTTTTAGTGATCTTTGTCCGTACACCAAGTCCGTTGCAGCTACTAAGATCTTTGGGTAGAGAGCAGAGCACCAATCGGATCAGGAACCAGGGTCAAGGGCCAGCTGATTTTATCCCCCTCTAACAGTGCAAAGTCTTTACTCCCTTTTGGCTCCAGGGCGCGGTCCTCTGCTTCTCGTTCAACTGCATGTTGTCGTGGCTTCGGCACAAGAGACTAGAACAAGTTTGTTCCTCTTTCCATGGGTTTTTATATCTTCTCATCCCATGGTTGTGTGGGGAGCAGTGTACGTGACTACTTGAACATCGATGTCAGGGTGGAGAGTCTCAACTCCCCACTATTAGCCAATGCTCCATCTACTTCTTTTTATGTTGTTTTTCTCCTGACCATCTGGACTTAGTTCCTCTATTTGGTTCCTCTTTTTGCACTCCCTTAGCCTACGCCTTGCTGACTCTGACGTCTATTCTGGTTACAACACAGTTCTGAGAATCATGCATTTCTTACATTCTCACGGGAAACAAAGTTAGTTCAAATATAAGCCAATACACTGTATAATCATCTTAATTTTCAAACATGATCATGTTTAAGTCAACTTTTTTTATCATCACTTTTTTCAATAATTATCTAAACTTGATTCCAAAATCATTAACTTTATAATCTCATTCATTCTTTTAATCATTTCATCATTTCAACTTTTAAATGCTTGTTTAAATCATCTTAAACCAATATTCATCAGTAATCATCCTTACTTAAAACATTAATTGTGTATATTCAACAGAAGGTTATACGTTTCATAATGGTTTTCATAATACATATCATAATCATTAATTAATCAAAAACAAGATTACTTATTTTCTCCAGGCCTTTAATGATCTGTTTTCTGCGTACCTGGAAAGATCTCATCAACCTTTCCAGTTTTCACGACACAGTGCAGCAAACAACAGCTAGCATTTGGCTAATTAGCTCTAGCAATTTTACGAAGCATACACTTAGAACAGATAGCAAAAACTTATCTCTCACAGCTTAAAGCATTAATACAACTCACCGCTTTTTGCAACACTCATAAACGCCAGTAAAATACTATTTCATGGGAGATTCAGCTTGTTTATTTCAGCTAAGCATATTACTAGTCCACCGTCAGTTTTCTTCCTCTACACGTTAACTCACGTACCAATGCAAAGCAACTATAGAGCCCTCTAGTGGAATGGGAGGAGTGAATCCAACAATGTTGCAATTTTCCTATTAAATAAAAATTGCTGTTTGTGATACGCCAAAACTCATAATTACTTAAAAAAATTTTTGCATCTTTTGATATATTTTTCGCCCATGGAGGTCGCCATTTTTCACTGATGGTTTGAGGATGTGTTTTGGACCCTGCTGTACTGGAATCTACAGAGTAAACACAGGAAGGCTAACTTTACATGAGTAGTTAGTTGCGTTTGACAGATGCAATTTTAGTTAATGCCACACTGTGTCACTATTGGCTGTAATTTTAAAAAATAAAAATAAAAATTTGGGCGAATCTGGATAATTTCACATATGAAAGAAAGGAGAGAAAAGTGAGACAGTCGGAGTGGAACACAACTTCTGAAAGACCTAATCTATACCCTGGACATTTCTCCACAAAACTTTGAAGCATTTACACCAACAGAACTAACAGGTGATGTTACAGGTGCTGCTGTGATGAGACAGGCAGAGCTGGACGCTCTTTGAGATGCTAACTGGAGCTTTACTGCCTGACATCACCGATCCGACCGGACCCAAGAAGGTCCGGTGTCAGTGGTAAAGTCCGGTGTCGCTGTTACCACCGCACCAAACTCTAGCAGCACAGATGTTGCCGAACCGGACACAGCGCTACAGACAATAGGAGAAACATCAAAACAAGCAGCGGTAATGAAGCTATTACTACCTATGCTAATGCTAATGGAGCTAGAACACCGGTACTGAATGTGAAATCACTACCAACACTTAAAGAACAACAACCGGACACAGAGCTATGCTTAAAGGATCACACAGTCCGACGAGAGGTATGTGTTATTCATGGTTTCATTTACGAAACTGAAGGCAGCAGCAGCAGCCAAATACCAGCTACTACGGCCGACTCTGTCCTCTTCCTCTGTTTGGTCCTCCTCCTCATTACCTCTTTTGATTTCTGTTTCGATCGATTTCAGTGCGCTCCGGTTGAAATTAAAAAGGCTTAATAACTTTACTCATCATTCTTTTGACAGGAGGAGCCAGACAGTTGGACCATTACATGCAATTTACCCAGAATGCATTGCAACATGAACAACATGGCAACATTCTTGTGAAAATATTTTATTAAAATTTATAAAAACTAAGTAAACTACATTATTATTATGGTATTGTTTTTACAACTAAAATAAATATTTTTATAAGGTCTATTTTAATAATTAATCATAGATCCCTTTAAGGAAGGAAGCCCAGATTGCTAAAAAAGCAGCCTTCATTTGCATTGCTAACACTCGTGTCTCTCTTGACTATTCAATGAGAAAGTTCAATAATAGCACGAACATCAAACCAGGTACTGATACTTTTGGCAATGTTAGCACATGCCAAGTATGGCTGAAAAATGAAATCAACATCCTCTGCTGACAGCATCTCATCAGAGGAGAAGAGTGGACTTTTAATCACTAAATAACACAATGTCACAGTTCACTCATTTTTCTCTTTTGATTAGCTTAACACAAACAATGAGAACATTGTATCCCATGTCCCTGATCCATCTCTGTGTGTTGGCTTTTGAAGCACTGACTGTAGCTGCAGTCTATATCATTTGAATTTGTCCAAGATTCTTCGGTGTGTTATGCTTCACAACTCTCTCAAGGATGAGGGTATCACTGTTTCTTTGTCTAACCTATTTCTGCACTTAAGACTATATAATATTATTATGCTTTGATGCAACAGCATGTGAACAGTCAGGTATGGTTATTTTTTTAGCCATTTTTTTACTTTAAAGACCAACAAATTCCTGTATGAGTTGAGTATTATGTTTTTTGGTTTTTCCTATTTTGAAACTATGAGAAATGAATTTCAATATCGCATTATATTTCTATCCCTGAGAAAGTGAAAGTAATTGATTACTTACATTTACAACATAAAGTATAGCATGCAGGAAGCATGTTTCAGGTAGGTTTTTCCCTAGTGCATAGGTTTTTTCTAAATGTTTCAGAATTAGATTATACAGAAGCATATTGCTGTCACAGAGAAAAATAAATTTTCAAGCACTATCAAGCTATAACATGATAATTATATTGTACAACACGGTACTTATATTGCACAAATGTGATAAAATATTGTATAAACGTGATAATTGTGTTGTACAAACGTGATAATTTCATCCATCCAGAGGGTGGCGGTAGTATGCTAAATGCATGCATAAAGAAGGCTAGTACAGTGGCTAACAGGAAGTAGTCAGGTTTTCCTGTATGTTTGGTCTAAAACATGGAGACATACTGATGCTGCTGCACATTGTGGTTAAAATCATTAATGGTATGTGCACTCTCAGCAAGATCCGAAACAGAATGGGTCTGTTCAGAGGGAAAGGTCAGTTCGATCCTCTAGAGTTAGGAACCTTTGACCCTAACTGATCGTCTGGAACAAAGGTGAAGTTTGTTTGCAGTTGCCTTCACTCTCAAGAAACGGCTAGATGGCGATTCCACCTAATTTTCACTAGATTGAGTGCCTTTATTATGTTCTACTTTAAAAACCAACATACTCAGACATTTTAAACCTGGACTAGATTATTCTACACTATTAGCAGAATATCTCAAAAATAGTTTATGATTTGTGAAGTTTTTAGTTGATTTATAAAACTTCAATAATGAGAGATTTAAGAACTTTTTGCATCTGGAACGCATAAAAAATTATCTCATATCACACTTGAATTATTTGTTGTTATTTTAACTAATTTCAAGTCTTTTTTTTAACAATGTTGCAATTATAAAAATGATAGACCATGTGTTCTGTTTTAAATCTGTATTTATCTCAAATCTTGATAACACATGTTTAGCTGAACACAAAGTATAAAAAATAAAAACTAGAATTAATGCATTGATTGCAATAAACAATTTAGTCAATATGATTTCCCAGCGTAGATGTCTTCAAATACACCAATATTATTTTTTTGGGGGGGACAAACAAACTTTTGCTTCAATATAAATGCATAAACAAATCTTTATCTAACATTTCAAATAGGATATCCATGTTTATTGATACAAAAAGCAAGGATATAAACAGTTACATGTATAAAATGTTGAGTAATTACACTCAAACTTGCATGGATCATATGTTACAGAAATCTAAGGTTTCACATCTCTTAAGTATTTCTTTAAATGCAAAATCAAAAAAGCTCAAGTAAAAGAAAAAAGTACAGTGCAGTAAAACTACTTTTACCTTACCTCATACCTTTTTTCCCAAAAACTTACTCAAGTAAATGTAACCAGCACTATCCACTTTTGAACTTAAATAAACTATATTAGTAGCCTATTTTTGTTAACAAGTTTAATGTGATACATTGGCATCAGCTAGTCATCATGTAGCTAACATTACCTGTATCAAACTGCATCAATCAGCTCACTCAGTAAGTTTGGGGAAAAAAACTGTGCAAAGTTATCTGCCTTTTGATGGTTTCCTCCCACTTTCAATGCAGACAATTGTCATTTTGTTCTAAATCTAGTGTTTCACACTTTTGGCACTTCTGATTTACATTCAAAGTCTATGTGGAGGTGCGTCAGACCCGTCAAAATTGCTCCAGCCGTTGTTTCCCGTTGCCAGCCTACTTGTTGGATGCTCTTGATGTGACTCGCTTCCACATAGACTCTGAATGTAAACCAGACGTCCCTGATGCTCAAAACGCGTTTGGTGTGAACACACCATAACACGCACACATGTGCAGTTCTGCGCAGCAGTAGCATGTCTCTGTCATGGCCGCACACCAGCGTGTGCATCTTAGATCAACGAATTAACAGGCCCCACTTTATAAGTAATATGTGTTTTAAGCTTTAGATTTTGGGCTGCTATGCTTTGTGTAAAGTTATGGACAAACTGGAAAATAAATTTACTACTATTCTGCTCGCAACAGATGGGTGTGAAAATATCAGGCAGATTTATTTCTATATATGATGTAGGAGCCAAATCTCGTCGCTAACATGGACACAAAAGCTATAAAAGGCTGGGCAAAGTGAGAGTTCATCTACTAAGTTGACTGAATATAAAAATATAAAGTGTCTTACTTTATTAATAAATTTATAAAATATTGGTTAATACAGAAGTGTTAATAAAGCATATCAATATCGGCCCAAATTTTTCAAATTTGTGCATCCCTAACATTTACTGTTCTGTACTAGCAACTCACCTGTAACAATTATAGCTCACTTTTTAAGTCAACTTGGAAAAAAATTTATAATCTGAAATTATATTCACTTTTATAAGTGTCACACTTATAAAAAGAATGTGTATACTCCTGTTTTTAGTTTATGTATTCAAAAACTTCAATATTGAAATTTGATATTTTTGAATATAATCAAAAATATCCAATATTTTTGAATATTATATTATATTTAGGGTTAGACATTTAGGGTTAGTCACTTTAATAGATGAACTCTCACTTTGTTCAGCCATTTGTAGCTTTTGTGTCCATGTTGGCAACAAAATTTGGCTCCTTTGTCACACACAGAAACACATATGTATCATTATGATGCTCAACACATCAACAGGAATGGTAGGAAATTTAATTTCAGTTTGTCTAGCTACTCTAACTCGCAGCCCACTGTTCTGTCTGAACCTGCCATTAGGCAGCAGCTCCAGCAGGAGAATGGCTGTTGTATTCCATGCATCGCACTAGACATATAATGATGCGCAGATTTCAGTGTATTTAGGTGTGTTTTGACGCTTTGTAGTAGGGCTGAGCGATGTATCGAGTGTACTCGATGTATCGCAATATTTTCTATTTACGGTAGTTAAAATGGCTATATCGCAACTATCAAGTATAAATAGCTCAAATATAAACTTTCGCCATGAAATTCACTGCGAGTATGGTTTATCCGACACCCCTACCAACCTGAAAATTTTCTACCAATCATGCTGCCCAGACAAAGCAAACAACATGGTGACAGCGAGAGTTTGAGGCGAGCCGTGAATGAGACAGTAATTGAAGACGAATCAGATTAACAGTCTAGTTCCGAAGAGAAATAGCGCTGGATCAATAATTTGGCAATGGTTTGGATTTTATATGGAGGATGTCGAAGGAAATAGGTAATTTGCGAAACATGTTATCAAACTATTGCCACAATAGGTTGTACCACAAATTTATTTCACCACCTAATCAGACTATTCTTTTACATGCCGTTCACAGCAAGTCAAAAGTTTGTGTATAGTTACGCACATTGTATGTTTTTTTGTGCATAAAATATAGCACCGCATATTTTTGTGCATATGCACACTTCATATATGAGGCCCCTGGCATTCAATGGCAGTTGCCTGATCAACAGTAAGGTTGCATTACTGCCACCGACTGGAGTGTGAACAGGAAGTTGGCAGAAAAAATAATTTCTAGAAGATTTGTTTTTCAAAAACTAACATGACAATACTTCATTATAATTAATTACAAAAATGATTTTAATTGGGTAGATGTTTGTTTACTCAATTCTACTTTGAGCTGTCATCTTTTTAGTTCATACAGAATATAATAAATATGAATTATCATGTCTGAGTTATATTCATTGCTTAACTAACAAAACCTAAAAAAAAGAAGAAAAATGCTTATACTCTATCAGAAAGCATCACATATTTTCAACTATTTTGTTCTTCAATTTAAACTCAATGCATACTGTTACTGCAATATGACTGGACTCTGGGTCTTTAAAGCAATCAGTGAACAGTAACATTTAGTTTGAATATTGCTCACAAAAATATTTTTTGTACAATGAACCACTCTGGAAAATATTTTTTTTCTTATTTTTGATTAAGTTATGTAATGATAAATCTACAGATGGGTGGAATGTCAAAGTAAGATCATATTCAACAAAACTCTATTTTATGTAATCCTGCATATTCTGCTTTTATATTATCAATTCAACCAAAACTAGGTTTTTCAGTGCTCCTAACACACCTGTAAGATATAATTTACCAGATTAGATAGATCATTGTTTGAATATTCTTTCTCCAATCATACTTCTTCATGGCAATCTTCTATAGCTGAACAATACCTACAGCCTTCTCAAAATGTGTTAAACTGTTTGGTCCATTGCACTGAAACACCAACATATATTACTTCTCCACCTGAAGGAGTACATATTGGAATACAGGTTTTGTTTTGAGCCAAAACCTGTATTCCATGTGGTCTATTTAATCACAAAGACCAGATTAGGAGGCAATTTCAGAAGTGTCAACAATTTAGTACGCCATGAACATGTGACTATGGTACTAAAATGACCAGTATTTCACATATGCAAATGAGTGGAACTTTGTCACATTGTAGCACAACTGATGTGTTTTATGTGCCAATCATGCTGCACATGCGAGTGCGGCTATGTCAACATTCCACCACACAATCTTGGATGAGCTTGAGAGACATTTAATGTTGACAATGTATCATCAGATTTACCCTGAAAATTGTGCTTGGAATGCACACGTGGTTACTTTCCTAAGATGAGCTAAGTGTGGACAAGCACTAGATGGTGAATGTCACTCTGTATTTGTTCCATTTGTATGTCTTGCAACATTTAAACATTTTTGGTAATGATGCCTGTTTTGTACTTAACCAAATCTAAGTATTTCTCAAGGTAATAACACTGAGGGGTTTTGGTCGGGCCCCGGAACTGGTAAACGGACCTGGGTGGTGCACAGAAGGGAAAATGCATGAACTACAACAGAAAGATAGTCAGAAAGGCCAATACTCAATAGATGATTTGAATTTGCATGGCTTCCAGCAACTTCTTTTAAATATGAAAGCCTCTTCTGCGTCCAAGGGGAGAGGGATGATGGGGCAACATGGACACACAAAGTTTCTGTTCTTCGCAGTTCCCTACAGTTTCCCATTCTGACAGAAAAACTCCTGCTGATAGCCCTCGAGGCGCACGACAGCACTAGGTGTCAATAGCTATCGAAAATCCCACTTTTCATGCAGTGTGCAGCTACAAGGAAGAGCTGCGTCTTCAAGGCAGTGCTACGTCCAATTGGGTGTTTTGGACAGCTGAATGGTTGCCTTGGAGATTAAAGGATTTCCCAAATATGCATGAAAGAATCAAGGCAACACTCCAAGTCTGTTTGTGATGAGGGAATAACATAATTTAAAGCAAAAAAAAGTTGATTCTACATGATCTTTCCCTTTTAACAGAACAATACCTCTTTCGTTGAAGATAAACAAGCTATATATCACATCATTCTGAACCAAGTCCAGTTTAAATGTAGTTTTATTCGAGACAGAAACTCTTGCTGCGCTGAAATTGTTTACAGTTATTACAAACTGAAAATATTCTTCCATTAAGTATTACATAGATACAAAAGTAGCCTATATTGACAATGAGCAAGAACCAATTACTTGAAGAGGTGAAAGTTACCTTGTGCATGGTGCAATGGCATTAAAAAATAGACCTGGATGGAGAGTTGTGTATCTTTCTACCCTTACAAATAAGACATGTTTTTATGCATGTGTTGTGCTTTTAATAAAAACAAAAAACAAAAACAAAAACAGCCATGCCTGTAAGTCAATGCTTCTCTGAATTAAAATCTGACAAGATGACTGAGGCAACTTTAGTGGAATTTGGCAAGTTGCTGTATCTTAGTAAATATGCCAAGCTGAGATAGTCAGCAGTCTGAAAACATTGGCTGGCATTGGATCTTTATTCCATTTGAAATTATTTTAGCTGTTGAAGGCAATAAAGCTTATATCCACCCTGGCATGCATTGCTTTGCTCTTTGTAACTGTGTGCTGATATTGCACAAATGTGGTATAGTAAAACTGTTTCTGAATAAAACAGTCAATGTTGACTGGTTTATAGCACCATAAGACATTTTGCCATACTACTTGAGCCATTTGTATATTTATGACTTTTCTTCTATTTTTTTCACTGCTGTATTCTTTATGTCCATATATTTGAGTTTTTCTGTACTTGCATTTTACCCAGCTACGATTAAATTATTATAAGTAAAATTTCTTGTAGTAAATTAATAAAATAATTTTTAAACTGCTACAGCTGATTGTGGAATGAATGAAGTTGTTCTGTAAACATTGCAGTAGCAATAGTTTTAGTAGAGCTTTTAGTTCTACATTCAACATTCATAATGCTGAAGGTAGATACTGTTTAGCATGTTTTAAAGACTCTTTCATAGGTTTGTGAGAAAAGAAGAAAAGAAAACTGGTAAAACAAAGTAAGCTCACATTGCATGAGTAAAATGACTCTATTAGTCAACAACCTCATAAAACAAGTTTCAGTGGCTTGTTTGAATCAGTTCAAAAGATTTAATCCTGCAAACACAAAAACTTGGTGTGTCACACTTCCACGTGACACACCAAGTATCTTCCTCCCTACCTCCCTAATTACCTTAGCTGTAGATGTCCAGTCATCTGGGATTGCCTTCTGATCACCATGAGCCTCTCTCAACGGCTGCCTGAAAACCCCACACCACTCTTCTTTTTTCAGTTTCCACCACCTGGTTGTCTTTTTTGCCTTTGTTCTCTTCATTTTCCTCACCATCAATTTTATCCTACAGACCACCATTATAAGCTCTACGCTGGTCATGTGTGCATGGGGAAGGGAGGGAATTTCTCCTTCCATTTAAACGGGTTTAAATGGAAACCTGTTTAAATGGGTTAAATGGGTTAGCCAATAGGTAAGAGTGTACGGGGTCACACACACAAGACTAATGAAGTTGCTAATAAGCAAGAGCACACAGAACAAAACAGTTTTTAAATAAGACAGCTAGCCACTGTAGTGATTCCCACATATAAAAACTTAATGAACCTGTCCATCTTTATTAGCTTTCAAGACAAACTGCATTGTTGTAGTGCTTTTTTTTTATATATATACAGACATATACACATTTTGAACATATTGTAATATTTTGTTCAGAATAAAGTTACAATGGAAGCCCAAAAAGCTGTTTGTTGTTGCATTGATTAATTATATTTCTTTGAGAAAAGGCCAAAATAAAGATGTTGTGAATAGTAAGAATACCAACCACTTAGTCTGTTTCTTCTTACCAGCAGTGTGGACTTGGCGTGTATCATCCATCCATCCATTTTCTGTTCACCCTTCGTCCCTTAATGGGGTCGGGAGGGTTGCTGGTGCCCATCTCCAGCTA
>CAEGAE010067660.1:0-22722 GCA_903067095.1 Girardinus metallicus | reverse complement strand
ATATATATATATATATATATATATATAAACATCTGAAAACATATCTCTCTAAACAAGCCACTCTGTCCTATAGTTGCAGGGAGCTACAACCTCATTCAGTTGAGGTTATTTTTAGATGTGGCTTATAAATGAATTAAAATGAAACACTGGACTGCACCTTTTGATTATTGAAGACACACATATCATACTTGTACCAACCACTATATGCTTCCTTTTTTTGTAAGTGATTTTGGTCACTTACGGATTGATTGATTGATTGATTGATTGATTGATTGATTGGTGCATCACTGTTTACTTTGATTTAGTGTTTGCAAAATGGGCCAATGACCAAAGATACTCTATAGTTTTACCTCATGCAGAGGGGCCCACAAATCTAAGCAAATCCAATTTGCAAGTCCATCACTTGACAGCACGGATACACACGAGACAAACAGCACTTCACCCACACACTTACACCAAGGGGGAATTTAAATTCTCCAATTACCCTACCATGCAAGCTTTTGGACCGTAGGAAGATACGAGAGTACCTGGAGAAATCCTACACCCACATAGGGAGAACATGCGAACAACAACAAAAATGGCCAGGCACTGTTTGGATTTTGAGAGGGAAGTTTTTAATGTGAGCCAACAGCCGTAACCACTGCGTGCCTGTACAACCCTCATTCCACAACTATAGCAAAGTCATACTCTTCTTGTTTGAGTTAAGTTACCAGCCCCACATCTGTCACTCCCCCGTCCTTCTGCTGTCTAATCACATGGCCTCATTAGACCCTAGCTCCTCCATTAGGGGCCCATGGCTTGGCACAAAATGGCTGCCCTCAGGCCCTCCCGCTGCCTGTTGGAGAGCTGTGAAACAGCGAAAGTGCTTTTGCGATGTCTCCACTGCCCCAGCAGATCTATCCATCATCTCACCGTTTATCACACTTGTCCTCTGGCAGGCCTATCCATCAGAGCCTAAAGTGTCGGGGCGCTGGAAAACTCTGCAGTTTCTGCAGTAAATAAAGAAGGAACACAGCAGGACTGCAGAGGAGGAGATGGTGGGAGGGAGAGAACAGGAGAAAAAGGAAAAGCAGGGGAAATAATGCAGAGAGAAATGAGAGACGGAACGAGTGACGTAAGGGAGACAAGAAACGTGGATGAGTGGGATTGAAGGTTGCACTGAGAGAATGGGGTATAGAGAGAAGAGGAGGGAATGAGACGGCACTGAAAGATAATAATAATAAAAAGAAAAACAAATCCAAGCTCTGGTCCAAGTTCAGCAAACCAGACACCAAGGCATTTCAGGTTCAGCCGAGAAACATCTTTTCTAAGCATCCCTATCCACCTCAATATTTCTTAACGTTGTGCAACATCCTTAGACAATAGACGCCCTCATTTGTAGTTACAAAACAATTTCAGAGTTGTTTGTCAAGGTCACTCTAAGGTCAAGATCCAGTTTTTATTCACTTTCAGGCATATAGCACAATTATTTATACAGTAGTATTGTCCTTACAAGTAGCAGAGTACTCTCTTCAATCTGCGTTTGACTTTTTGTTTGTTTTGACCAATCTAAAATTGGAGCCTGCTGCCAAAATGATTAATGTGTGATTCTCACACACTATGAGCTCATGAACTCCTAAGTGTTAGCAGTTTATAAACTGTTTAATAAGCCATTTTCCTGGCTGAAAAACATTGTGTCTGTGTAGTTTGTTAATTTCCTCACCTCAAAAGATAAATTTGCATTTCCTGTTCCTTCTTGCCTGTCTGCATTTCGGTTCTTCACCACCGTGACACCTTGTCCATAAAATAAATAAGCTAAACATAGGAAAATGTCTGAAAGCACTCTGGAAGTTCTTCCTTTGTTTGTTTGTAAGCTGTCACACTGAAGTGAACGAAGCCCAATCCTCTTCATCGTGGCTGCTTTTTATACTTTCCTAACATCAAATTAGTCTCATTCCTATGGTACTTTTTGCTGGATCTTTTTCCACGCTGGTACAGATGGGAGGAAACGTGGAAATTCTAAATCTAACATTCCTCAAGTCACCTGTCTCACTGACTAATATTGTTTGGATGCCAGAATTATTGGGACTGTCTAGAAAAATTATTACTTACATTAATAAATTAGTGGCCATTAAAGTGTATCGGAAGCCATGCTGATTTTCATTACTTCCTCTGACCTCCATCTTCAGGGTCAGAGTTTGTGGCATCTTGCTGACAGAATAACAGAACTGACCTTTAGCAGTTGTGGAAACGGATGTCCTCCTAAAATGTCATGTTGAATGTCGGGTTGTGATGAGGGCAGAAGTCGGCACATCAACCCCAAATCACTGGACTGTTGCTAAAATAAGCTTCATTTGACATTCAACGGCCAGGGACACATAGTTCACCTTTCTTCAGTCAGCATGGTCTTTATCTGTGTCCATTTAATGGCTTCTACTTGACTGGGAGCGACGAAGTCACACCTGTGACCAAGAAAAATTTTTTTGTATCTTTGAATCATTCTTCAATATTTAACATCTGTTATGCAAATTGGATTAAACAAGCTAGTATAGGTTTTAACTAGCAAATTTAAAGACACATAGAGCTCAAAAGGCAAATCATACATGATAAAAACCGAGAATTCTTTTTTCTTACTTTTCAGAAATCCAAAGGTTTTTTTTTAAATCAATCAATCAGTTAATTTGTTTGCCAAATGTCATAATTGATTTTCAAATACATTTTCTTACAACACTTACTATACATGAGTGAAAAGGGAGCAGGAAGAAGAAACATGGTAATGATTAGCCCATATTTTGAAGTTTTCATGTCTTTGTCAATCAGAATTGACTCCCAAAAGCATAGAAGATGTTCATTTATAAAAATGATTTCCAAAATCTCAAATTGCATTTACAAATCTTTGCTCAATCATTTAGTTTAAGGTAGGAAAGCAAACTGAGTTATTAGTGAGCTAGACAGTGAACCAAAGGGAGGATGTGATCTGAAATGATGGTAAGGTCAGGAACTCATTTCCCTCCAGGATTCTTTGGTTTAAGGTTTTAAAGCAGCAGAATCTGATGTATTTTCTGATATTCTGTGATAGTTATACACCAGATGTAACAGGACACATACATTCTGAAACATTTGCCTTTTGTCTCGTCAGTCCACAGAACATTTTTCCAAAAGTCTTTGAGATGGTTTTGGGTATTTTAACTTTGGAGGGAATTGGGGGAATTTTTACCCAACTTCTTCATTTATTGTTGATTCACAAACACAGACCTTAACTGAGTTAACTGAGCCCTACAGGTGTTCCCATGTTGTCCTGGGTATCTTTGTAACCGCCTGGGTCACCAGCGTTTGGTCTAATTTTATCTTGAATTTCTTTAGGATGGCACATTATGTGTTGCTTGTTTGGATCTTTTGGCTTTCATGTTGCCAGATGTGTCCTATGTGTATAATTTTTTTTATGTGTACAGATTTGGCAGTAGTTAGGCCTAGCTGGTGCTAATAAAAAACATTTGTCAATTTTACCATCAGAGTAGCATCACATAGGTGAAGAATGGTTCATTATAGATTAATTAATTTGAAAATTTGCTTTGGATTTACTTAGGGAATCTTTGTTTGATTTAAAATCTACGTAATGAGGAAAAACTTTTTGTGGCACTACATATTGAATAATTTATATGAAGTTCGGTGTATAATTTCTATCATCGTCTAGAAACTGTTTCTCCAGCTTCTTCCATCCCTCTGAAACAAAGAGAAGGCTTAGAGGCAAATAGAGAGCAAAGGGAGTGAAAGTCCTGAGTAAGCGTTGCCTGCTGAGAGAAGTTTTTCCTACCATCAATCCTCTCTGAGCTTCTGGCTCCCTCGCCTCGTTAGCTAATTGAATAGATGACAGATTGTCCTTAGCTTCCTGTGAGACCCTTTAATTTAAACTTCCAAATGTCCTTTTTATTCCTGTCTGTCCTCACACCTATTCTTATGTTGTGATTGTGTAAAAATATATATAGATGTATGGGTTGATATCAGCATACTCTGATCAGGCATTATGTTATGACCTCTGCAAGTGAAATGAATGTAGCAGATTGTCTCTTCATCATGGTGCAAGTCAGTTAGGGAAAGGTATTAAGCAGCTTTTTTCCACTCTAGTCACAGTTGTTTGTAATTTTCAAAAGTTACCAAAAGAAGGAATGGTCGCCTACAAAGTTGGCCATTTTTTTTTCTTTTTTCAGAAAAATATAGAAGTTTGACTTGTTTGAATTATTTCTGTAGTGATGTACTCAGAACTATCTTCAGCAGTTTCTTATTGTAATAACTGAAGCTGTGTGCTGACTCTTCATTGTTCCTCCTTTGGTCTAAAGATAACTTGAGTTTTGTTTCTATCCAACTGGGGAAAGTTATTCACAATGGGTGCATTTATTTGTTCAATGCATCAAATCAGCGCTTGAATGGGTTGATAGTCACCTGGTGATATTGTAATGTAGAGCTGTGTATCATCTGCTAATCTTAGCATATAGAAGTTACATATGCAGATATTCAAATACTGTACATAGGGTTGCATCTTATTGGTTTTCAGTAGATATTAGTTTCATGTTACAGTGCTGTAGAGTCTTCATGGGAGCAACATTCCCTCCTCACCTCCTCTCTCTGTTGCCTATAAGTGACGTCCGTGTGTCGGGGGAATGCTGCAGCATATGTGTGTGTGTGTGACAATGCTCTGATGGCGTGTCAGCCTGAATTAGCCTCCGTGTGACATCGGCCTGGCACACACTGCTGCCTGCCCTCTGCCCACCACCGTGCATATGTGTCCTAGATTATAATTAATAAGCAGTGTGCCAATCATGCTTTAATCACAATATCTCTGCATTTAGGGGGCGCAAAAGGGTCATATGCATCTGGGCTGCAGGATGGCCAATCTGGAGCAGCTAATAAGATGCGTTTGTGTCGGAGTCTCCCTGATGGACTCATTTGAGTGTTGGCGATTGCAGCTGCTCAGTTAAACTCCAGAGACTGTCTGTGTGAATACGAGAGTTATTTTTATTTATTTATTTTCTTTTATGAGAGGGAAAAACTCTAGCAGCTGGAAATAGTGAAAACAGTGTTAGTTTTGCAGGCTTTTTTGTTTGCTTGCATGTGAAGTATTTTTATGAGCATTTTTATTTGAAAATAAACAAAATTCTTAAATAAGTTTTTCAAATGAGTACTACTTATTTGAAAAATAAGTAGTAATTAGTTATTAACTTTTCTTGTCAGTAAAGACAAGAAAACTTTACTGACAAGTAAAGTGACTTTACTTGTCAGTAAAGTAACTTATCATTCATTTGCACAGCTGATAGGATTTTAATCCAGATCCAAATCTTCAGAGTCTGGAAATATTAAGTGTGCTGAATGATCTCAGAAAGTAACACATCATGCGCTGATATAAATAATTTCAAGACAAAGTAAAACACAGTGAGAACAACTATTCACAAATGGGGATGACAAACAGTGCTGAATCATTCCAGGAGTGATGAGTCTGTCAAAATTAGCCAAGAGCACATTAACAACAAAAGGTCACAAAGAACAGAAAAAAAAATCTGAAGAGCTTGGTATCCTCGGGTCAAGATTCAATGATAAGATTGGAAAAAATTGACAACCATGGAGAGACACTTGGTCAATTCCACTACAGACAGAAAATAATACTTAAGCATTTATCGGTCACTTAACTAAAAAACAAAGACCCACAACAAAAATATACTGATGATCACCCAGACCTTTGAGATAATAATCTGTGAAAAAGTGTACATTTTTGGAAATTGTCCAGTCATAAAAAAAATGTCTATTCTTGCATTTATGTGATGAAAGCAGTACATATAATTTTCATTCTATATCTGGTTTCATATGTTTGTCGTTTGCAATGACAGAGAGAACACATTATTTTGCACTGTTAGTCCATTTTCCTTCAAGAAAAATGTCTCAAAAATGCAAAATATAGCTGGTTATCAGTTCCCAGGTACTTTTCAATTGTGGGTAAAATGTTTTGTTTGTTGAAATAATTTAGAAAAATTATCAGTCCAAAGTGGATGCCGTGTTTCCTTTGAAAAACTGAGATAAATTAGTTTTATATCAGTTTTAATTATTTTGCGACGTTTCAACACGTCATCTGCGGAACCCTACTGCGGTGGAATTTGTTGCTGCACGGTTGTGTTTATGGAATTCCTATTCACTTCCTTGTAGTATTCAGACCATAGCCGAACATCCAGAAGCGAAGTAATTTTCGCAGCTTGTAGTTAATAAGTGTTAATGTAGCATCAAGATTTATAGCTGACAATGATTCCTTACACTGTCAACATCAAACTCGCCGCTCGGACGCTGACTGGCACGCTTAATTTGCAGAATAAAACAGCCGTAGACTGGTGAGTGCTGCACTTCCGCCGTTAGCATAATTGCTGTGTTGCTATTTAATTCAGTCGCTATTGACATTGCGGCTGTCAGATAAAATCGTTATTTTTATTGAAACTATTTGACTAAATTGGTGGTTTTACTGCTGAAAAAGTCCCAGTGTCATTGCGTGTGGGCAATGCAGAATAGTGTCAACAAGCAGTCTTGCAGGAAATTTTTGTGTCATGTGATGTTAGGTTTGCTTGGACCGAATCCTGCCTTATGGGATTTTCCTTCGTTGTTCTCAAACCTGACATCGTTTTGTTAATTTATTCAGCGTATGATGTTTACAACAAATGTAGCGCTTTATATCTTGTAAATGAAGTGGTAACATGTTTTGGACACTTATTTTACCATTATTTCATAGAACCTAAACAAATCCAATTAAATACATTTATTTAATTCTCACTATAAGCATTTTCCCACCATTCCAGTCCAGTTCATATCCTTATGTAGACTTCAACTTGACACAATCTCAGTTCATGTCAATGCAATGAATTGCAGTCCCATGAGATCCGATCCAGTGATATATTCAGATTTGCATCTTTGTATGAAGTCCATTTAAACCCTTATTAAATACAACACAGTTAAAGTCACTTGTCATGCTAGCTAGAAAAATGCTATGTAAGAGATCACAGCTGATTCCAGCGAGTTGACGATTTTCACAGCAATCTTTTTGACCAAGTATGTGGCAACAGAGAAACCAGGTTTAGTTTGACATGTCATCTGCTCCGACTGTGACGACAGAGAACAAAATCAAACGCACTGAAGCAGAAGAACTTTGCATAAGACAGAAACATAAAAAGAAACAGAATGACTAACATAGTTATTTGCATGATTGTACTTTAAACAACCTTTATTAATATGATATACACCTCAACTTTCAAAATATATTGAAGTCAATTAAAATAAAAAACAACTAATGTTTTTATTTACATAGCCTTGAAAGTAGTTAACTATAATGCAGACATGGCTGAAATAAAACTATAGAACATATTCCAATATTTTCAAGCCAGTTGCGAACATACTCTGTATGTTAGGTCTTTTATAGTCATTTCTTGTATATATGTGATCTTCCTCATGAAATAACCATAAAGTCACATATGGTTTACCTGTCTTTATGCACCTGAACTTTGTTGTTTTTATTAATTTTTTCTGTCCATTCTATTTATATCCCATATCTTACAGGGGACGGCAGGGACTAATAGCACAAGGATGTCACTCAAGTATTCTTATAATGGATCCAAAGACTGCTCAGACCATCCAGGTCCTGGAGAGGCACAAAGCAAATGTTGTCAAGGTGAGTTTTCCTAAGTTAAATGAGTTAAGTTGTTGATTTTAAAACATTTAGACACAGTATAAGGTCAAAATGAAATACAAATGGATAAGTTATAATTTAAACCAGAACTTGAGTGATTTGTGATTCTCAGTTTTTAGGGAAAAATTGCAGCATTGTGTTTTTTTTTTCTTTTAAATCAAGCATTAACTTATTTCCTCAACATGTTACAAGTATTTGAATATTTGAGTCAAAATATGTGTGTTGTCCTTATAGGTGAAATGGTCAAGAGAAAATTACTACCACAACTTGAGCTCTCCCTACTGTCTGCGGCTCGCCTCAGGAGACGCATCTGGGAAGATCATAGTGTGGGACGTGGTCAGTGGGACAGCTCACTGCGAAATCCAGGAGCATTCCAAACCTATTCAGGGTGAGGATCTTGAAGTAACTGATCATGAAGCTCTGACTCAGTCATTCACCATACATCACAAGAGAGAGCCCTCAAACTCTTGTTCTATTGTTTGTATTCTCTGAGGCACTGTTTATTTTCCTGCTGCTCCTCATTTCTTTGTCCTCCCTGTTTTTCTGTGTCAGATTTGGAGTGGTTGTGGAATCAGGATGCGTCCCATGACCTGCTGTTAGCCATTCATCCTCCTAACTACATCGTTCTGTGGAATGGAGACACAGGAACCAAGCTGTGGAAGAAGAGCTATGCTGAGAATATCCTCTCCTTTTCCTTTGACCCCTTTGATCCGTCTAACATGGCATGTAGGTCAAATAATGGCATTGTTTTTAGTTATTCACTTCTGGACAGGACTTGCAGTAGTAAAGCCACCTACAATAAAAGACAGAACAGTCTGTACTTGTTGAGGAAGCCTAGGTTCTTCCATGTTTGTAGCAAGAAGGTGTAAGTTAGTTGCAGAGAGGGTATTGTCTTCTGGCACCATGTATTGAGGTAGAACCTTTTAGTTGTTGACATAAAAGGCTCAACAACTTGATAAAGAAGGCTTACTCTGTTTTGGGAACGACGGTGGAACCTCTGGAGATTATGGTACAAAGAAGGATTCTTCATAAAATCCCAAAAATTATGGACAACCCTGAGCATCTTCTTCATGAGACTGTCGTACTACAACATTGTCTTCAGTCATACTTTTAACTATAAAACTGCTGGTAAAATTTCTGTTTTTTTGCCATGTTTTTATGGAAACAGTACAATTGACAAATATTTGACATTTCATTAAGTGTCAGATGCAAACTTACAGGAAGACTTAATTCCAAGTGACTTGCATTAGTAAGAACATCATATATTTCAAATCATTTGTGTTTTGTTCCTTTCTTGGCAGTGCTGACCAGCGAAGGAATCGTTTTCATCACAGATTTTTCTCATTCCAAACCACCAAGCAGTGCTGGGAAAAAGGTGTACATTGCCAGTCCTCATGCAAGCCCAGCACACACCAAGCCTGCACCTGCTGCTGCTCCTGCACCTACTGGTGCCAAGAAAGCCCTTAATAAAGTGAAAGTGCTCATCACCAATGAAAAACCCACGTAAGTTTCTCCCCTGGCCTTCAGTTAACCTGTTTTTTCCTGGTGAGACTACTTGTCAGCACTGCTCATGGGCATGCGTCCATGGTAACACGTAGCTGGTGACCTTAAAAGACAATGAGTGATAAGAAAAACATCTTGAAGTTGATTTAATAAACTGATTTACCAGGTTTAAATCATTTCCTAAGTGCATTAATACAGAACCTGGACTTAAATTCTCAGGAAGACAATAAAGTTTCAGATTTTAGTGTGATAAAATGTAAAACAGTTCAAAGTTTATGCAATGCCTTTTTAGTAATTTAAATTTTCTATTTCACTGTATTTCAAGGTAGGGTAATAATTGACCTTATATCCTTCCTGCGGTGCGATGTTGCAGAGCTGAGGCGGTGACGCTGAACGACTGTCTGCAGCTGTCCTACCTGCCGTCCAAAAGGAACCACATGCTGCTGCTTTATCCCAGAGAGATTTTAATCCTGGACCTGGAGCTCAGCCAGACTGTGGGCGTGGTGGCCATTGAGCGCTCGGGGATCCCCTTTACCCAAGTGAGGGACTGCATACGCTGTCGCTGACAAGTTTGACAAAATGATCTTTATTGGTCAACATAAGACTTCAGTGGAATGCTGCGCTCTCTCAAGTTTCTTTAATTACTACGTATTTTTTATGGCAGTTTTATTATGTTCTAGTGTTGGCATTACAGTCATTTTTTTATGTTTGATTTTCCACATCACTACCTGAGCTCATTGCTCATTTCAATTTTTTATTTAATGACAAAACGCAAAGACAAAAACACATAAAATATTTCTCTTTGCTCAACTTTAAGCCTTAAATACATGCTTAATTTGGGGTTTTAAATTGGATATGTGGTTGTTCGTCTACGATCTGGTGTGCAAGTAAATAATTATTATTTCACAAAGAAAGTAAGGGCATCACAGATTTCAAGTCATACTTGAAATAAGCTACAACAATAAAGGTAGGATGTTTTATTATTATTTCAGACATTGAGTTAAGTTGACCCAGATTCAAAAGAATGGTAAAATAATTATTTACAACATTTACCAAATTGGACATTGACTTCAGTGTTATGTTATGATCTGTGGAACATTCAAATAATAAAACCCAACAAGTTAAATGTCAGCCTTCTTTATCAAATATTTAGAATGTTTTAAAGACTTTAGGAAAATTCTTGAAATGTATTCTAAAATGGTATAAAATTCATAGGAAGGCTTAATTCAAGTTTCATGTACTGTTTAAATGTTTTGCAGTTTAGTTTGTTTATGTTCGAATAAACAAATTACACATTATTCTACTATTTTATTAAACTTGATCAGAAAACCATTTTTTTTCTTCCTCAGGTAATTCCCTGTGCTCAGCGTGACGCCCTCTACTGTTTGCATGAGAACGGTTGCATCACGCTGCGGGTGTGCCGCTCAACATCTGCACAAGAGGAAGCAGCAGGTATGGAAACGGGAACTTCAACGGCTAATTTCGCACACAACGTTCGTACTAGTCATTTTCTACTCAGAGAATACTCAAATAACTCCCATGTATTGTTGCTTCAGCTAATACTGCATTGAAATTAACCTTTGTCTGTGCTTCTTGTGTATCTTTGATCCACTGTTCCTGGATGCTAAGCCTTTTGTGAAATTTTATCTTCTCTTAATTTACTCTCCGTCATGGACATCTTTCTGCTTAAATCTCCTTCTCGTAATTTCTTTTAAAATTTTCATTTTCCTCCTTCAACAGACCCAGAACAGAGTGTCCAGGAGCTTGTTTATGACCTGCGCTCTCAGTGCGATGCCATAAGAGTCACTAAGACTGTCCGGCCGTACCGGATGGTTATTTGCCCTGTAAACGAGAACAAAGCTGCCCTCATGGTCAGCGATGGAAGAGTCATGCTCTGGGAGCTGAAAGCACACACTGGGCGGTCAGTTTCCAATCCAAGGTAGGCAAAAGCTGGAACTATTTTTACAGAATAATTTATGTTTGATTGGTATATTAAGAGGTCATTCTATTTTAACATAAATAATCAAAAATGTTGTTGTCACGTCTTTGCAGTGGGGAATTGCAGAATCTCGCTATGGTTAATGAACTCTTCTTTCGATTGTGGGAACCTAGTGTATTATTTTCTTTCTGTTTCAGTGTTGGGCTGGGGTTGTATTGACCAAATATGTTCCATCTTTGACCTTTTGTTCTTGCTCAGTAGATCAGCAGTCTAATTAAAAAAAATATTGTTCATTTGGCAGAAAGACAAACAAAATCATTTTTGATTGATGTTCTTTCTCCTCAGTTCTGGTTTGTCGCCTCTCTACTCCCCCGTGTCGTTTTGTGGAGCTCCTTTGGGTCCAAACCAGAAAAGAATCCAGGATCTGTCTCTCAACAGCATGATCAGTAAGAGCATACACAACACCACCATCACCATCTGATATGTCAAAACAGAGGCAGTTTGATGTTTAAAGCAGAAACGTCACTCTGTTCACACTGTTGAAGAATGGTTTTAATAATTTGAAGTACATTTATTTAAAACTAGTGGAAACTTTGCAAATTTACTGTTATTTCTCATTATATACCAACTCTGCTGCTATTTTTTATTACATTGCAGTATTTTATTTGATTTTGATAAAAGTCATTAAAGTGTCATTGTCTGTTTCGCCTGATTTATTTTCATTACATAAGGAAACCAGTTTCATTTTTTTTGATAGAAGGAAATTAGATGGAATTTAAATTTAAATGAATAAGTGGTCAACAAACACTTAATGGTATGATGGGGAGAAAATTCAATCTGAATCGTGAACATGAAGGACAGTGGATTGAACCAGGATAGAAAACCACTGGTGTAATTAATAAACTTTATTTCTCCTTGACTTTTAAGAAAAAAAACAATAAAACTTAAGAAATTACAGTTCTTCTTCCAAATTTCTTCTACATATAGTAGCTTTCACTTTTTGTCTTTTGTGGTTTTAAAAAAAAGAGAATACAAATGCAGGATGCACAAAAAAGTGCTTTTTTTAAAAACAAATGGCTCCTTTGTAATTTATCCAGGTCAGACACTGATTGCTGGTGAGGCTCCTCCTCCATCTTCTAACCAGCAGGAGGTCCAGCTGAAGTTCCTGCTCACCGGCCTCTTGTCTGGTCTTCCGCTTCCTCCGTTTGCCATCCGCATGTGTCCACCTCTCACCACCAAGAACATCAACCACTATCAGCCTCTTTTGGCGGCAGGTGGGTAGGAAAGCATCAAGACAAGGCCTGTTGTGAACAGTTATTTCAGTAGTTTATTAATTATTCTTATGATTAATTGAGTCATCAAATAAAAAATTGTCCTGTTCCGTGGTTGCTACTTAAGCTAGAAAGATATGAAATAGAAAATTAATAGTAGGAAGCCATTTTGAAAACACGTCATTGCTTAAACTGCAGTCCTAATCAAAACTTTTTTGATTTAAATTTCTTGTCTCCTCCTTGGCGGTGCTTCTTTCTGTCAATTCATCAACAGCTCATTAGCGGAAGTGAGATTGTTGTGCAAATCAAATAAGCATCTGAGCGGAACACAACACACTAAATAGCAAAACATAATTTAACGAAGACTCGAGGCAGATAATTTGCCTCGAGGAACTTTACAAATCAAGGTCCTCAGATTTGATGAATCGTTACAGCCCTATATCAGACACACATCCACACACACACATCTGTATCTTTTAGATGAAGTACAGCTCTGCCGGAGACAAGAAAAAAAGAATATTAAACCTCCCTGGAGTTTCTCATTGTATCAGATGTCACATGGGAGTTTAAGCAGGTTGGGTTTGTTGATTGGTGAAGTTAATGTGTTATTTCCCCGCAACAGATCACACTGCACCAATCTCGGGGAGCCTAAAACAATTGGATTGTGTAACTTTTTCTCTGATCAAACATATCAGAAAAAGATGTTCAAATTTATCAAGCAACTGCTATAGATCTAGCGAATCCTTCAGTTTTTTGTGCACCTATTATAGTCCTCATGTTTCTTATGTGCTGCTCTGTTTCTGTTTTCTGATCACAGGCACCAGCAATGGATCTGTACTGGTGTACAACCTGACCAGTGGTCTTCTGCACAAAGAACTCAGTGTACACTCTTGTGAAGTCAGGTAAAAACCTTTCACTATTTATCCAGAGTCTCACCACCACAAGCCAGTTTTGAAAAAGCACAATTTAGCTCAATTTGGTTTATTTGTATCCCACCATTTCACAAAGCAGGTAATCTCAAAAGACTTTACAGGACAAGTTAATTCAGAACCAATAACTTATAATTAAATTCTAAAACCTAACTTTTTACAGATCTTTTAGTTAAGTTGGTAAAAATAAGCTAGATTACATGCAGTCAATTGCATTGAGTCATTGACTTTGCAGCAATTACTCATCCTCAGCATGGAGGTGTTGCCAGGGCAACGCAACCACTCTTTTTTACCAGTTTGAAGTGGAACCAGGTTCACCATGCGGCTAACTGAACAGAAATGAGTTCCTAAGAAAATACAGAAGAATTGATTCAGATGCCGATTTGCTAAGCTAATGTCAACTAGCACTACACTCCACCTGCTCAAAGAAGCACCGAAGAAGCAAAGTGTCTTTACATGGTGGCTTTTCTTCCACAGGGGGCTTGAATGGGTGAGTCTGACCAGCTTCCTGTCTTTTGCCACTTCTTCCCCCAACAACATGGGTCTGGTGCGAAACGAGCTGCAGCATGTTGACCTTCCTACTGGTAAGCAACACACAGTGTGTAGCTAAGCCTTGAATTTCCACCTTTGATTTCTTTTTTCTAAGCTTAAAATAAAATGAATAATAACTCAAAGCTTTGTCTTCTTATTTCTATTTGTGGTGTGTAATAAAGCTGCATGAGTACTGAAGTGGATTCTTTAAATCTCACCTGTTCAGTGTTTGGCTTAATAATAAGAGTTTACAAGGGAGTTGCTATGGCAATGTTTCTTTCATGTGCACATCATAACTTTACAAGCTTAAACTGTGAAGCTTCTGTCTCTCTTTCTGTCTGTGTGTTACGAGGTCTAGCGAGCAAGATCCCTCTATACTATACAGCAGATGGGCATACCTTTTAGGAAAATCAAATTTCTATATTCTAAGTTGATCTCTGGGTTGCAAAAAGCTATATGTCATAATCATTACTCAAAATTAACATAAATATATCAATAGCATCACTTTGTAGTGAATCTACATTTTGGTTTTTTTACTTGAAATATTTGGGGAAAAAAAGATGTTCAAATTTATTAAGCAACTGCTATAGATCTAGCGAATCCTTCAGTTTTTTGTGCACCTATTATAGTCCTCAGGGATCCAGGTAACACACCCCAGGAAAATCTTCAACTTTACCATTTAAACAAGCTGCTTTCTAAATTCTTTTGCAGAATCAAATCAGGAAATGTAGTAGCGCACCCCTGAATGACGTTCTTGTTTTGTTGAAAAGGCCATCTTGATGCTTTCATTAATTCTGACTTTTGTGGGGGAAAGGTTGCTGAAGCGGAGAAAGAATCACAGCAAGTTGCAGATTAAATTGCACTTGTTTCCCTTGCTGCTCCAGCAAGAGAGAAATAGCAAAAAAAGTTTTTTTCATCAGGAAAATTAGATGAATCAATTGTTTAAATGTATGAGGAAACATTGTTTGTTCTTCCCTCAGTAGCTCCTCTTTAACACACACTCTTAATCTTATTATCTGTCTTTCTTCTCTCTTTCTGTCTGTGTGGTTTAGGTCGATGCTTTGCATTCAGAGGTGAGCGAGGGAACGATGAGCCGCCCATCGAAATGATTAAAGTGTCTCATCTCAAGTAAGTGTTGACCTCTTCTCAATTGAAACTTAACAATTAAGTAGCTAATACACATACATTAGAATTTCATAGTATAAAGAGGAAAGTTTGACTGACTAAAAGGTTTCTGTTGAAAAGCAACAAATAATTCGTGCATCTTAAACTTCAGATTTAATACTCCACACTTTTTATAGAGAAAAATGTGGAGTTGCCTGTTGAATGGTCAAAACTCTGCTAAGGTCAGGTTGTATAAGAGGTTTGTAATCTAAAGCACAACCATAAATATGCTAAAAAAGGATTTAAAGAAAATAATTCAAAGTATTCTGAGCATTAAAGTGTAAACATGTGATTGGACTGCTTTGGTGGACCATAAGAGAGCTACAAGACTTCAGCCCTTAAGCAACATTATGAAGCATAATTGCTTTTCGGAAAAGGGAAAAACTACTAAGGTCAATCACTTGGAGTTCTTGAAACAGAAGGTGTTTTTATATATTGTAAATAAAGACAAGTTCCAGCAACTTGTCTTATTATATTTTTAATGCATCACGAGTAAGGAAACTGGAGTACAAGGATTCACTTCTTTCTATCTGAAACATTAAATAGACAACATATATTTTAGACATTTAGTTTTTGTTTTTAAATGTCTGTCATTTGAGGTTAGAGATGTACATGTGTGTTTGTCCTCCTCAGGCAGTACCTGGTGGTGGTGTTCAGAGACAAACCCTTGGAGCTGTGGGACATCAGGACAGGGACACTTCTTCGAGAAATGGCCAAGAACTTTCCCACTGTCACTGCGCTGGTACCACAGTTTTGCATATCAGTGAAATCTGGATCCTTTTCTTATTCTGACAGTTTTATGTTAAAGTAACATTAAACATAACTGAAATGATGTCTTAGTTTTAAGTATTGTAGATGCTTCGGGTGGGAAGAAAAAGTTTAAACTACAATCCTTTCTTTCTTTTTTTATGTTTTATAATTAAAACCTGAATTCATCAATCCATTATCTTCCTCTTATTAATAAAAATATTTCATCTCATTATTATTATTACCAAAACATAATTTACAGCAATTCAGTTGTGAAAACGTTGACTGCTAGTTTGAAGAGATGTTATGAAAAAGAAAATGATTTAAAAAATTCAGATAAGTACAAAAAACAACTTGATATAAATTTAAAGCTTGCAGCAGCACAGTGTTAGGCGTACAAGATGGCATACATCTGATAGAGTTATTAGAGACTTGAGACCTGATGGTGTGTATTTTAACAGGAATGGTCTCCCTCCCACAACCTGAAGAGTCTGAAGAAAAAGCAGATGGCAGCGAGGGAGGCCATGGCCAGGCAGACCGTGTCAGATGCAGAGCAGAGCAGTGTTGAGTCCTCCGTCATCAGGTAAGAGTTGAAAGTTTATCAATTTGTTCCTGATTTTTATTTGGGTAGAACACTCTGCAGACTAAATCAATGAAATTAACTTGAAACTACAGCCAAGCACGAATTGATTTCGTTTAAACTTATAAACACTCGTATTCAATAAATTAGAATATAAATCCCTATGAGTCTCGTTTGTCAGATTAAAAGCACCTTTTGAAAAGAGCAACATTTAAGCAGGTATTAAACATACCTTTGTATTAAGGATACATTTTTGTTTTTAAAAGAAGTCTTTTTTTCATTGGTCTGTTGTAATATTTAATTTTAAAATGGTATCTTTTCATTACCTGTAAGTTGAAAATCATTATATTTATCAGAAATTAAAGCTTTCAAGCAACAATTTTTGTGTAATTGATCTGTAATGTATTACATAGTGATAAAATTCCTGAAATTAATAGGCTTTTCAGTAATCTAATGTATTGAATGAGTCTGTAGGTGATTACAAATGAGGGTATATCATTGCAGTTAGTATCATAGTTATTTAGAAAGATCACAAGTCGTAGGTGTCAGAGGTGACTGTGTGGATATTGAGTGCAGGCAAAGAGGGAAGTGCAAAAATAGATGTTTAGTGTGTTTATGCTTTACAAATATGACAATAAATTATTACTCTTGATTTCTGGACTGCAGTACCAAAAAGCTTTTTTTTTAACCACAAAATCACAGCTTTATTTCATCCTTACTCCCCTACAGTCTCCTGCAAGATGCTGAGAGCAAATCAGAGACCAGCCAGGCCATCTCTGCCAGGGAGCACTTTGTGTTCACAGACACTGATGGCCAGGTCTATCACATCACCGTGGAAGGCAACACGGTGAAAGATGGAGCACGGATCCCTCCTGACGTGAGTCGTACCATTTTTTATTTGTCACTCCAGGTCTCTTCCTAGCTTCATATCTGATCGTTACTACAAGTTCTTCCAGCTGCTATCAATAAGTCTTCTGCTTCTGTCACTGCTTGTGTTGTGTGCTCTCTTGCTATATCTTTTAATAGTTACTTTGTCTTTCTGATGTGACACACACTTCATTGTGCACTGGAAATTTAAAATCTAGTTTTTCTTAATGCTTTGTTTATGAAAAGTAAAAAAGAATCCTGAAAAAATAGCAGATAGGATTCTAAAACTAAGTTCTAGTCTAACATCTTTCATGTGTTGTGTTAAATTTGCTTAGTAAAATTTTCGGACATGCGTCTTGAACCTCTCGGTAAACTTTTGCGCTTCCTTTGTTGCAGGGTAGCATGGGCAGCATCGCCTGCATTGCCTGGAAAGGCGACACACTGGTGCTTGGAGATGTGGATGGGAATCTTAACTTCTGGGACCTAAAAGCTCGTTTGTCAAGGTAAAACAACAAAGAAAAAAGTCCCAGATGTTTGGAAGTAAATGACAGTTTTACTCTGCATCTCATGTTTTCCATTGTGAGGAATGAATCCTTTCTGGCTCCCTGGCTGTCCAAGCATGTTACCAGTGCAGACAACTCTGTTTGTAAATCCTCTATTATTATCTTTCAAATGAAACACTTTTGCCGACTTTTAAGAAATTTCTTGAGTAGGACTGACCTTTTGTACAATACATATTTTACAAAAAGTGGCATCTGACCTCTTTCTCCTTGTTGATTTCTTTCTTTTTTTTTTGTTAGTCATTTATATTTAAAGAGGTAGCAGGACCAATTCAATATGTGAAACTGATTTTTCTCAGGGGGATACCGACACATCGGGGCTGGGTGAAGAAGATCCGCTTCGCTCCTGGTAAGGGGAACCAAAAGCTGCTGGTCATGTACACAGACGGAGCAGAAGTCTGGGACACCAAAGAGGTAAGGCCCTGTTTACACTTATCACAGAACAACTGAAACAACATTGGGGTTAACTGCTTGATTACTAACATTGGACCATATAAAGTCAGTTTCCATGGTGCTGAACTGAACCCACATAGTGAAAAAGTATTTGCCCTCCTTGTGTCAAAAATCAATTTTCAAATGATGATTTCTTTTAGTAAGCGAAAAAAAAAAGCTACAATGATGAAAGCGGTTAAATAAATAACATTTTAATGTATTCTTAATTAATTAAAAATACATTTAATATTTGTGTTTCTAATTCGTTTAAGGTCCAAATGGTCAGCAGTATGAGGTTTGGACGCAATGTGAACTACCGCATCCTAGACATCGACTGGTGCACATCAGATAAAGTTGTGTTGGCATCGGATGATGGCTGCATCCGAGTGTTGGAGATGGCCATGAAGTCGGCCAGTTACCGCATGGATGAGCAGGACCTGACTGGTGAGCAAGCAAATGCTAGGGGAAGAAATGAAGTTGAAATGTTTAAAAGGAAGATTTAGTCATTTAGGTCCCAGCTGCACTTCACATTATGACACATTCTGGTATGTTAGTGGATTAACATCTCCTTCCTTTTTCTTACAGACCCAGTGTGGTGTCCTTACCTGCTGCTACCCCGGGCTGCCCTCACTCTTAAGGCTTTCCTTCTCCTGCAGCCCTGGTCAGGGACCTTCACTATGGACATCACTCAAGTGTAAGTCTCTGTCGTCATCACCATCATCATCATCATCATCATCATCATCATCATATAAATCAGGAATGTCATTTACAGCCCTCTGAGAGATTTAGTGCAACCCATGATTCTATAATAAAGCAATTTTCACTGCAATCACTGGCAGTATGCAAATAGACACTATTCTTATGTTTTAGGAAGATATTTTCACAGAGAAATTAAATCTTCAAATAAAGTGTTAGGCACAACACAAAGTGTTTCTTAGGTTTCCACAGCACAAACATCCACTGTAGCTGTTTAGTTTATTATTGAGCAGATAATAGCAGAACAAGCACAAGAAGTTAAGTTTTACATTTTTTATGTAGAAAAATATCATTTTTGTGGCTCCACCAAGAGCTTTCAAGTATAAGTAGAAGTTTTAGGCCCTTATGGTAAAAAGTTTGGAAACCACTGATGTAAACTCAGAGAAGATTTTTTCTTGGCGACTTGTTTTGGTTCAACTTTGTTTTAAACTGGTGTTGTCCTCCATTTTAACGGTCCACACTTGACACTGTCTTTAGTTTGTTGGAATTATTTTTGAGCTGTAATGGTAGCATTTTCATCAAAATAAAAAGGGAAAATATAAATCAGGTAAAGAAGAAATTTTCTTAGAATTTAATCTGATCATTAAGAAAGCTTGCATGTCAGCATAAAGTCCAACTGAATTTATTTATTTATTTTTTTTTCTTTGGCAGCTTCCTAAGTGCTGAGTGCATCATTACGTTTCAGTTTTATTATTCACAGATGAATCAGGAAACTACTTGACCTCAGCCTATCTAGTAGTCTTTGATTGTAATCGACTCCACTGTCAGGTTTCCGTTCATTATGATTATGCAACATTTAACCTCAGAAAAACACCAAGATAACCATTTTACGTTCTTTGATCTCCCCGCTTTAGAGACTACAGTGAAAAAGTGGAGATTAAAGGCCTGATCCAGGAGCAGCTCAACTCACTGTCAAAGTAAGTTCTATGTGTCCTTTTTGTGGATTTTAAAGGCTCGTAGAATTGCATAACATACTAGACTATTTAACGTTTGGCTCCAAGTTACAAACACTACATGTCCATAATTTTGTGCTTTTCTTGGTTTGTGTTTTTTGGGTCAAATAGTTATACAAGTGACTTAATTGGTTTTTAAGAAGAACAAGAACTTGGTTTAAAAATATACATACACCCCTAACATTTGGATGGACGTGCTTTATCAAGGTCAACAGGCTTCTGGACCAATTCTAACTGGATTGGATTTTAAAGCCAAGTCTATTATTTAGCGGTCAGTCCTGCCAAGACAACTATTCAGATATCCAGACAGAAACTGTCCAGAAACTTATTTTTGGCAACAAAACAGTTTGTGTTTCCTCTATAAATTGTTAGGAGACAGTTATGTAATTGTTTGTGTGGGTGCGTGTGCGTGTGTGTGTACATTTAGGTATGTATGATTATAGAAAAGCCATAAGAAAGTTTAACATCAGGCACCAAAAACAAAAAGGTCGGGTCATTATCTCGCCCTGGAAAGGAGAGGCTCCAATGCATGTAGAAAGGACAAACATTGACGTGACATTCATACCAATGAGTGTTTTAACACTTGGAACTGTAGCCTGAAAGTCATAATTTAAATACTCAGATTCACATGTTTGTATCTTTCTATCAATATATCTGCGGGATGTTTTGGTAAATTAAGTTTTGCTTTTTAGATTAAATTAGTTTTAAACTGCAGCCACAAAAGCAGCATGTACTCTGAGGTCTTGATAAAAACAGCCTCTCTGGTTCTGCTGCTCTGCTGAATGTGTGTCTGGTTTTTCAGCGATATGAAGAGCGTGCTTCAGGACTCAGAGCTGAGTCTTCTGCAGCGATGCCTCCTGGTGTCACGGTGGGTTCTCCTTCTTTGTAAAGTCTTTGTTAATGCCGCCGTCTCAGAACCACCTGGACATTTGCCACGATGTTTTGTGTGAGATTTTGTGTGGGTTCTCCCTCTTTGTAAAGTCTCAAATCATTATTGAGCATATTACTAAGAAAATAAAGTTCCTTGTAAAACAGAAGAATCCTTCAGAGAGAGTTTTTCCTCTCCTGAACGTGTCTGACATGTTGTGGTTGACTATAGGTTGTTTGGGGATGAGTCTGACCTTAACTTCTGGACAGTGGCGTCCCACTACATGCAGCTGTTTGCCCAGGCTCGTCAGCTAAGCGTGACCTCTGAAGGGGGGAGCGAAGAAACCCAGCCGCCATCTCAGAACCACCTGGACATTTGCCACGATGTTTTGTGTGAGAGTTCTTACTTCCAGGTCAGTAAAAGGAGAGGCACATTAGGTAGTTTTACTTGTTTCTCCATCTTCCATTGAGAAAAGATCCCAAACCCCACTGAAAGACATTGAAGTTTGTGATTATGAAGTAACAAAATGTAAACATATTAGAGATATATGTTTTTCTGCAAAGTGCTGTAGTTTCCTCTGTTGTCTCACTGAGTTCATGACTCATTTCTTCACATTTCTCCGACTCATAAACATTTTAACATTAATATTTGGAAGTCATCTTCTCCACCTGATTCACTCAACAGAAGTTCCAGCTGGATCGAGTTCACTTGCAGGAGGTGAAGAGGTCCAGTTATGAACACACCAAGAAATGTGCTGACCAGCTCCTCCTGCTGGGTCAGGTAGGTACAACACCATCCCATCACCTAAACCAACGGATCTGAGACTTCATGGTTACTGCACTGAGTCTGAATCTAAACTAAGGGTAACATTTTTTTTATGAATTTACTTATAGCTGACCGGCAAAAAAACGGCACTATGTTTACAGTTTGTTATTAAGCCTAAGCTGCTCTGAACATTATGGGACACTTCAACTCCAACTTGAGTAGCTCACTTACTTTTATTGCTTCAACAAATAAATAGCCTTTGACCAGAATAAACAAAGTAAATAAACTGAACTGAAATACTGTGACATTACCCAGATTTGTATACAACAGTGCATCATATTGCAAACTTAAGTTTTAAATTATAGCTCCCTAAAGTGAGATATGAGGTGCAGATTGTTCTGCCTTTTGGTTAGGATGGATCAGGACTTTGAAAATTGCTAATCTAGATGTTTTCATAATTTCTGCAGCAAGGCTACAGTTGCTTCTCAAGCTAACTTTTTGTGTGAGAGCCATTAAGGATTCTTATTGCAAAGTTTTTGAATCTAGATACTAAATTCTCACATAGTTTGCAACATGAGGCCTGATTCGTTTTGTTCTAATCCAGCTTTAAAGAAGTGTTTCACTTCTCAACCGTGCATACTAGTGCTGTTGTAAACGAATATTTTAGTAATCGAGTAATCTATCGATTATTCTTACGATTAACCGGGAAATCGGATTAAAAAAAAAGATAAAATAAAACATTGGTAAATCTAACATAACAGCAGCGTTACTATCGCATATCAACATTAGTCCAATTTTTCACATTTGAGCCTCTTTAACAGTTACTTTTCTGTAGTTTAGAAAATTAACCTGTAACGATAATAGCTCAGTTTGTTAACTTAATGAAAAGTTATATAAAAATCTGAAATTAATTCAAAGTAATAATAAAGAGGCAGGCTCACAAATAGCCTATCTATTTGTGAGCAGGCTATTATGAAAAAATGTCTATACTCCAGTTTTCTATTTCTGTTTTCATCTTCAGTCAGTTTAATAGAGGAACTCTCACTTTGCACAGCCATTTATAGCGTTTGGTGTTCATGTTAGCGAAGGGATTTGAGTATGAGGGGCCGTTTAGGACAAAAACTATGTTTTGTCTCTCACACACTACTAAAAACTCACACACAC
>CAEGAE010067655.1:0-29550 GCA_903067095.1 Girardinus metallicus | reverse complement strand
ACACACACACATATGTATGATGTTTTTTACTGAGGCACTAGTTATTTTAATTAACAAAGTTTTTGGGTACTCCTACCACTGCCATTGTTGACACTTATTGGAAGAAATGATGTAAAGAAAGAAAATAAGACATTCATCAAATTAACCCCTTTAATGCAGAAAATTATTGGTTCTCAGTATCGGCACGTTTCCAACCTGTCTTTTATGTAACTCATGTGAAAATAAGCATTTGTAATTCCAAAGAGTCACTTGTTTATCAGTGGTTAAAAAAGGGGAACTATCTGTAATGCACAGATTTTTGTAAAAAGTATATTTTCATAATTGTATGCCATAAACTTTTGAATTGGGCATTTCTAAGTAAAATTTTAGCATATATGCTTAGGACGGAAATCTGACCTATCGCTTAAGATTCAACAATCTATTCATTTATTTAAATTTGACTAATCACCTTTAATTAACAAACTCAGGTCTTATTTTGTTAGATTTTTTTTTTTTTTTACTGAGATATTATTGGTTTTGATGAAGAAAATAATTCTGGAATGCTATGCTAATGCACGTCAAATGACGATTTGTATTTTTAATGTATTTTTAAGTGATTAGTCAATACCAATGTTTGGCACTCTTGTCTTGCCATACTTTGTTACAGATTGGGCAAGCACTGAAGTTCACCAAGGTGATACAAATAACTCATAAATAGCCATTCATAGTTTGATCTGAAGATATAAGGCCTGAAAATGAGGAGTGACCAGACCTTGTTAGGGCGAGTTAAGACATTTATTTTTAGCACATGCCGACGTGCATTGCCCATTTGTCTGTGGGCATCTAAAATTAAACTTTTCTAAGTTTCTTTATAGTTTTATAGGAACTTTGTCAGAATTTAGAAACAAACTATTACTTTGTTCAGCTGTGTCTGCATGAAAACTTCTCAACAAAATAAAAAGAGTTACTACAACAACTCCAATATGACATGAACGCAAATATATGTAAACGGTACTAGCAACGTGCTAGCCTTCTTTCCTACTGTGAGAAATATTAGCAAAGCTGCCTTTAGCTCTCTGCTAATCCATGTGTTGCATTTTGATGCTTATACTTTTTCTCCTGACTTCTTTGTTTCTAACTGTTTACTTTCATATTTACTGTTCAGTGAGCCATAAAAAAAGTATTCAAATCCACAGGCTTGAAAGAAAATGGCACTTGTAGCAGGGAACGTGCAGCTTGGTCGCTAGCTTAAAGCCAGCTAGCTCAGATTAGCATATTAGCCTGGACATAAATTCACTGTCCTGCTGACCACAGCTGGGGTTAGACCCCCTGATATAGAGCGACGCAATCCCATTAGTGCTATTAGCTTTAGACAGTCACTTAATCCCGTTCATCTCAGGATGCTAAATAACAAACAGTACGCAGAGCCGAGGACAGTGTCCCTATCAATAGCCATGATTATGCTAGCTTTGTACGGTCAGCAAATATTGATTTTAGCATCTGTAAATGGGATAGTACTCGTTTTGCTTTTGCGTAAATCTGACAGCCAAGTTGTTCTCAGTTGTTAATGTACAGCACCAATCTGTTTTAGGATGTTTCATTTGTCTTTTTAAACTGATCAAAGTGAAAGTGCTTTAGCCTCTAAATCCTGCTTAACGACTCCTTCTTTTTCTCCCTTTCCTTTCCTCTTCGCTTGCCTCTCTACTTTAATCTTCGCTATGCATAAGCGTTGAAGTGCCTGTCCTATTTCCTAATCTGTCCTTCTCTTTCTGCCCCATTTTAGCACATAGCACTAGTACATTTGTCATAGCAGAATATAACATGTCTATTTTTGTGTCTATTTCTCGGCTGTACAGTTGTGGCGGAAAAGTAACTTGCTTCAGTTTGTTCTGTGTAAAATTCATCTGTCAGCGGTCGTGGTCTTGATCCCAGGATCCGAGGACTTGATCATCACGTTGTCAGCAGTGCCAAAACACCAGCAGCAGCAAAACTGCTGCTCCTGTCTCCGACACAACCTCAAGAAGCAACCTTCAGTTCTCAATTTGGGACACTTTGCTTTGTTTTATGATTGAAATGTACATTTTGATTGTTTTGCATTCTGTCGCTGTTTGACGGGAGGCTACGCTCACATATCTCGTCGGCTCATGAGGCTCTCACTGAGATAAAGGTCACTGTGGGAGACTTGTGTATGCTTTAACCTTGAATTTGCCTGTGACTTTGACTGGAGGCTTGTAAAAAAAAAAACGCATGGAGAGAAAGAAAAGGCCACCATGGAGATATACAACTTAAGTCAGAATGCATGTGTCTGTTTAGCATAAAGAACTATACACCACCTTTCTTAATAATTCATACCAATTGAAGTTTTTCAGATTTTTTGCAGTTATAACCTCAAACTTGAGTGTGTTTTACTGGGGTTTTTATGTAGCACACCATCACAAAATAGTGCATAACTGAACTCAAAGACAGAATAGTTTTCAGGGTTTCTTACAAGTGGAATAGAGAGAAGTGCAGCATGGGTTTTTTCTCAGCACGGCAGGGGAACACTGAAGCTTTGAGGCTCTACATCTTTTAAAGTATGGATCTGCCAGCTTTGTAGGATGGATGGAGAACATCTGTGAACATCAGTTTTCAAGTGTTTTTATTGGTCTGGACCGCTTTGATACGTAGGTACGCTTTGATTTAAACCGTCTCAATTGTTGCTCTGGCAACAGTATTTATGGTTTTCCTGCTTGAAGGGGAACCTCCGTCTCAAAGGTTTTTCTACATCTAGCAGATTTCTCTGCATTTTGATCCATCACCTTTAAATCAACACAGATCAGGTTCACTGTGCCTGCTGAAGAAAAGCATTCCCACAGCATAATGCTGCCACCGCCATGTTCCACAGTGGTCCGCTCAGGAATTGCAGTGTTAGTTTTCCACCACGCACAGATTAAATTGCACACGCTGCATTTCCTTACTGATTAAGGAATTATAAAGGCAAATGCCTGCACTGGATTTAATTTAGGGACATTGAATGATGAATGCGTGTGCATGTGTGTGTAAATGCACATTACATTTGTTATTTGGGCTCCACTTTATGGGGGTCTGTCACGCTGAATCCCAAGTAAAACACATTGGAGTTTGTGGTTGTAACATAAAATTTATTTTTTTTTTAAAACTGAAGGGGTTTGAATACTTTTTCAAGTCACCGAATCTCATGTGTTTGCCTGCCTTTAAGTCCACAAACTTTCTCGGACCGGTCACATGACTTTTCAGACTTGCAGCGTAACAATGCGGCTTTATTATGAGCTGATTGGGATCTGTGGGTGGAATTGCTCCGAATAATTCAGGAAAGAAAAACAGTTTGATCTTGATGGCAGATCCGACACGTCATTCCAGCAAAACCTACGGGCGAACAAATGAGTCGAAACTGTAATGTACTTTGGAGATGTTCTCATATGGTAACGCCGTCGTTTTCAGCCAAATGCTTCAGTGTACTTTTAGCCTAGAGAAAAAGTAAGCAGACTTTCTCTCCAACCTGACGATTAGGCTTAATAACGCTGCCCTTCAGAGAGCCGTTCATGGCCTGAGCTGTTCAAACTTGGTCAAACTCCCTGCATTTCCTTGCAGCTGCCCGTGCCAAAGCGCTCAACGACCGCAAGGTTCGTGGTGGAGCTCTGGCAGAGGAAGGGGTGTAGGTGGGCATTTTAAGTGGCTGTATGATCTCACTCATTGCATTGTTGGCGTTTGTTGTTTTTTTTTTTTTAGATATTCTGATGTGCAGAAAAAAATGGTGCTGCTGCTTGGACTGAATTGTTTTATCTGCTCCTGCTGCGCCCCCTGAGGGATGGTACTGAATGGAAATATTGTAAAATTTAGTGTTGATGTAGAACGTTCTACTTCTGTTGCTTGACGAAAAAAAAAAAAAACTGACCTAAAAGGAAAAAAAAAAACTCATTCAACAAATGTTGTTGTGGTTATTTATTTTCCTCTTTAAATTTTGTGGCTTGCAGTTGCTTATTGTGCAGAATATTACACCTGTACAGTTCTAATTAGGGACGTGAGTCATCGATTGAGTTAATCTGAAGTTGATTGAGCTTATCGATCGACCGATGATTAATTCTTAAAAACCTGAGTTTTCTCTTGGAACTAGAGGGCTGACCGTTTTTTCTTTAACATAAAGTGCTAACGTTTTCATAATGTTGGATTTAAAAAAATGATTAAATATTAAAATATTATCACATGTATTAAATTCAAATTAGATGAACAAAACATTGTGGTTTTGTTACGTTACTAAACTTAGACATATTAATAAAACCTAACAAAACAGGAAGTAATTGCTGAATAGAAAAATAAAGAGGATAAAGTATAATTTAGTATCGGTTAAACACTTAATTCCCCATGAACAGAGAAATGTTCATACTGGACTGTATGTGGAAATGTTAAAACGTCACTTCATAAAGGGATTTAACTCACAACAGTCCTCAAAATCAACCGTGCTTATTGACATCATGGTTTTTCCATCACGTTACAATTTTTCTCTTGTATTCCTTCTGGATTTCTAACATTATATTCACTTTCTTAGCAAACCAGTAATTTTTGAGTGAGAAGTTGTTGCTGCGCTGCCATGCAACTTAAAGAGCTCATCAATATTTCAAAACAGAAGCGCATAAAGTGCATTTTGCATCACACAGCGGACTCTGTTTGGTCTGTTTCTCTTTCCCGTTGTGGTATGACCCCACCATCATTGTTTCTGTATCAACTGACTCCACT
Source organism: Girardinus metallicus (assembly GCA_903067095.1). Lineage (NCBI taxonomy): Eukaryota > Metazoa > Chordata > Actinopteri > Cyprinodontiformes > Poeciliidae > Girardinus > Girardinus metallicus. The sequence goes on along the minus strand of CAEGAE010067655.1, from coordinate 24,819 downwards.
TAAAGATGTCGGTGCTCTAGTTGATGGCAGTCTAACTACAACACTAAAAGAAGGTCTGAGTTAATCAAGTAATTTTAATCTAATAAACCCTTAAATGACAATTGATCGTAAGTCAATACATTTTTTTGCACCCCTAAGTAACAATAGGTCAGTGCTGTGGAAACTATTTACTCATTTGCCTGATCTGTTTTTTGAAGAAAATGTTTGTTTTTTTAAGCAAAAAACAAAATCATTAATGTCTTTCTGTCTGTAACAGGTCAAAAGCATTGGGTCTTCAGAAAATGTCAATTATTATCCACAAAAGGAGAAAACACGAAGCACAGGTGGACAGGAGAGGCCTAGGATTAATCCGAGAGTTCACGGAAGAATCCAGATGAACCTATCGTGCACTGAAGGTCTCACTTGCATCAGTTCAAATCATAATTCAGCAATAAGAAAGAAACGGAGCAAAAAGGAAGCTCATGAAAATCCCAAGTCTATGTCCACTGCTGATTAAAAAAACAATTAACAAAAAACAAAGCTCCAGCTCACATTTACCAAATAACATCCCAATTATCCCAAATTTGAAAAAACAAAAAAACAACCAAAAGTAAAACATTACTGTGGCTTGTGAGACGACAGAAGAGCATTCTGGGAGAAGTGTGTCCCGCTACATGTGGACATTCACCTTCAGAAATATGTCAAATTGACAGTATTTCATAAGAAAAGAACAGTACACCAACTGGAGCTGCACAGTATTATCAAATCATGTTTCTCACAGCACCAACGTCGAGAACATTGCATATACAACTCACTGGTTGGATGGTTGGATACATAATTTAGTAGGATACCATATTTCAGTGACAGTGCTCTCAGATTCTGCATGCCGGTGACGTATTTGGCTAACTGGATTAACTCTAACTTGTCCTGGGCGCCGATATTGACTGACATGCTAATGTACATAACAATTATAATGAATGGTTGTTGTGCTGCTTTTAAGACTCATAGACTGATGAATCTTAAGCAGTTCATCTGGAACTACTTTAGATTGTAGCATAAGTTGCTACTTGAGGACTTTTAACCTGCTTCATGTTGTCACACAGGTTCTGTTTTAATGATTTCTTCATTTCAGGAGTCAAGTCTGTGAAATTGAACTCAGTTGTCTAAAAGTTGTGGTAAATCGCTGTAATTTCATGACTTAACCGGCGGAGTAGTTACCTGTTTATAACAGGTTGGTCTGGAGAGTTTCTGTAGTTACTCAGGTTATCTTTGGCAATAAAATTAGATCCGAAACTAAACTGAAGTAAAGTATAAGTAGGAAAACACTTCTTTTTTTATTATTATACAGCTGTCTGGTCAGACTGGCTGCTATTTTAAGGCCTATAATTGTGAATTACTGTTAAAAACTAACAGAGCAGCAACAGAGCAGCGGACTGGAGGGGAGAGGATGAGGAGCAGACGGCTCCTCATAGGAAAGGGACTGTGAACATCTGCATGAAGTGGCACAGCCACAGAGGGGACGCTTATACCCCACCGCCACAGCACAGATGTCCCACTGTAATGTGGAAAACAAAATGGCCTGATTGTTTTATTTGTTTTTGACGAGTCTTTTGAACTCTGTTAGTCACACCAGCCACTCCCGCAGATAAGATCGTTTTCACTCCAGCCTGGCAGGTTGCCACAGGTTTTAATCACTCGCCCCCAAAAGAGAATTTAACACCTTCCACATGCCTTATTTGATACCGGCTAACTTAAATAAGCCCTCTTCTTTTCTTTTCTTTTTTTTTTTTTTTTTTTTTTCCCAAAGTTGCATGGGATCTTATGTCTCTCTCGCCCACAGATGGTAATTGAACCTAAGCTGGGAGTGATTGTATACCGCACTGCAGGAATAATTAGAAACGAGGACACACAGGCGGCCCACACCTGCACCTGCAGATGCTTCCCCTCACTGCTGCTTTGTGAGGACGAGCTGTCTGTACGACCGACGAACACACACACACACACACACACACACACACACCTGAAGGCAATTGAAGCCTCTCATCTCCTGTTTTACGATCTCGTCTCGCCTTAACTTTTGTTCAGCCAACGTGTTAGACGGCGGAGTCCCCCGCCCCCCCGGGGGGATTTCAAGCCCTACCTTTAATAGATCATCTAGTTTTCTCCTTTTTGGCATGTCGCTTCCCCCCCTGTTCCTCCCCCCTCCCCCTCTTTTTTTTTTTTTTTTTTTTTACGTCATGTGATCGCACAAGAATTAGTGAATGAATTTAAACTTTATCAGCAGGAATGCTCCTCGTGATACCTTTCCAAGTATGCAGAATGTATAAGTGAGTTTATTGAGGAGAAATAACGACAGTCTTCTTTCAACCTACTTTAACATCTGAGTCGTCTGAGGACAAATGCAGCAAAATTATTCAGCAGCTCCCTTCCAACGTCTGCGGGTTTTATAATGCTGCAACTACAGACTTTGACGTATTTTAGCAGGACTTTAGTGAAACACCGCACGGTTGTGCTGAGTTGTGAAGTGGAAGGAAGCTGAAAAGTGGTTTTAAACATCTCAGAAATAAGAATCTGAAAAGAGGGACGCGCTTCAGTCCCATATAATTTCGCACTTTGCAGCACTTTTCCATGCAATTACAGTGGCCGGTTTGTTTCAGATGGTTTAGTTTTGCCCATCCGCAGGTCAAGGTCAGTCAGATCCCAGCCAGCACACCTAGTTGGGCCCCATATGGGGAAAAAAAGAGGGCAAACAATATGGGTCTCAAATGGGTTTGTCCGCGGTTTCCATGGTGTCTCCACATGGGTTTGCCCATGTAGGGTCACCACCTACATGGGCCCTACATGAGCAGCAGTTTAAGGGTTCTCATTTGGATTTAGGTCTGGACTTTGACTAGTCTAATATGAAATGAAAAATTATTTAAGAATGCCAGATTCTTCTGATGGACATGCACGCTACTCCAATTTTTATTGGTAAAATGGTTGTGAAAACAAATTTGCTCATCCTTCCATTTCGCTGTAATGCACCACTTTGTGTCATTCTACAGAAAACCCTAAGTACGAGGTTGTATTGTGTAACAAAATGAGAAAGATCCAAATGAGCGAATGCTCTTGCACTGCACTGTACAAGAAGAAGAAGAAAAGGAAAAGAAATGCAGATTGGCATAGAAATGGGCACAGATGCCATCTGGTTGTCGTGGTGACAGGCTCGCCTCAGCTGAGGTGACAACATCTCCGTCCAAGAAAGAGGAGCAAAAGGAAGCAGAGGAGGGACGCTGGACGGGAGCCAAGGTAAGAGGACGTGGAGTTCATTCACAGAGAGGGTGAGCTGGCCTCAGGCCAACAGATGGACCCGCTGCCCTATCATCTCCTCATCCAGATGGGATGTTTGTCTTTTTCTTTTCTTTTTTTTTTTTTTAGCTTTGTGCAAAGATTTACGCAACTATGAAAGGAAGATTCGAAAGCTGTGCTAAAAACAGGTTCACGCTCTTGCTAAAAGCCAAATATTAGCGGGTCCGTCAGATATCTTTTGCGTCTTTAACGAGACATCTTTCACAATTCGACTGAAAAACAAATGTGTTACAGGAGGAAATGTAAAAGGTCAACAGTAATAATCTGGTTGCATAATTGAGGACATGTTTTGTTTCAGCATTCAGTCTTCTTTGGTAGCTTATGAACACGCAGCATCTCGACTTGTCAATATTTGCAGGTTCCACCTTGAAAGATTCCCACAGCTATCAAATTATCGACAGCCCTCATCAGGAGAGCAAACAGGTGTTGAGTTTGGTCTGGTCATTTCCAACCTTAACATTTCTTCTGGTAAAGCTATTTATTGAACTGAATGAAATCCCTACTTATTTTCAGCTTTCTGGCAGACACGTAGGTCAGAATTTCACCCAGTTCAACCCAGTTCCAATCTTAGATAAACCCACAGCACGACGCTGCCACTGATGTATTTTGGTAATGCACAGTGTTGATTATGTGTGAGGAATTTGACATTAACATAAAGTTTTATGAGGTTTTTTTCTGGTCTGGATGTTTTCTTTGGAAGAAGCAGCTTCTGTCTTGTAATCTTTCCCCTTTAGTCCAAAACATCTGGAGGATACATTCCTGCTTCCTCTTTAGTGCTTCTTTTCATCACTTTTGGAACGACCTCCAGGTTGTTTTTTTTCATATTATATACCGTCCTGCTGAGGGACATAAACACTGAGATAAGTCCTTTGCAATTTCTCTGCAAACTTTGGCTTTAGCTAAAAAAAAAAAAAAAAAAAAAAATGCAAAAGTCAGAAAAAAATCCTACTTGTACAGCTTATAAGTTAATCCTATAAGCGATGGCAGGTGTGAGCAAAAGACTGCATGACGTTTGATGTAAAAGTATTCCTGTAAGAGTGCGCGGACTTGTGTAAGCAGGTAATTACAGTTTTTATCATTCTGTCAGAATGTCACAAAACTTCGGCATTGTGACAGCATGCACACACTTTTCACATCTGCTGTGTCTGTAGCCTCACATAGGGACCCATTCTCTCTCTGCTTTTATATGCACCCGTGTGATTTATACCACAGAGCGCAGGTAACGTCCCTCTGGTGCCTTTGATCACTTTCACATGATATTCGGGTTCCCAGACTTGTCACTTCTTAAGCCAGTGGGGACGGGAAAATCTTTAAAGAGCTCGACTTAAGATCCGGACTGCTGTTTGAACATATATGTGATTAGTTGTGTTGACATAGTTAACACAGTTAAAGCAGAGGAGAATTTCTCCCCGCTGGACGGATTGTAGCAACAATATCACGCAATAATACTGAGCATGGCAACTGATTTGCTCTGTTGAAATGTTTAAGATCATCAATAAATATTTACATATTTATCTGGAGGATAAATATGTCAAAATTAAGAGATCACTTAAAATGATCAGTTTATCTGATTTTACTCTTTATATGCATATGTTTGAGTAAAATGAACATTGTTCTTTTATTTTATAAACTACTGACAACATGTCTCTGAAATTCAAAGCAAAAATTTTGCATTTATTTGCAGAAAATGAGAAATGGTGAAAATACCGAAAAAGATGCGGCACTTTCAGACCTCAAATAATGCAAAAAAAAAAAAAAAAAACAAGTTTATATTCATTTAGAAACAACTATACTAATATTTTAACTCAAGAAGAGTTCAGAAATCAATGTTTGGTGGAAAAACCAGGAGGTTTTCAATGGGGTTCGGTGCAGCAGGTTCTTATCATCTGAAAACTGTAGCAGAGATTTTGTCTTCAGTCCCATTTACATTTACTCTGACATAAAGAAAAAAAGAGATAAGACAAAAAATTAAAAAAAAGTAAACACAATGTCCTCCGCCATCAAGACTTGCTGGTCAGTGGAGTTTAGCTGTGACTGAAATGATTCCAGATCTACTTTCAAATCTGACAAGTTGCTTTTCCACCATAAAGTTTTTTAATGACAGGTAATCAGCTTGGCTCCTGTAACTCAAATACAAATAAGTCAGGATTAAGATTTCTTCAGTGCACATTAAAAAACATGTATATTATGAAATATAGAGGAATCAACGCTTCATTACCCACATGTTTTAGAGAGAGAAAAATATAAGACCCTCAAGTGTCCTTCATAATTATAAGAGATATGATTTTGGACATCCTGTGCCTTGTATAAGATACGGCGATGTGAAAAACGTTCATTAAATGTGTCCAGATGAGCGGTTTTCGTTTTAAAGCCACTTTGGTGCATTGACGGGTCTGCTAAGTGCTGTAAAAAAAAGAAAAGAACCGGTGGCATAAAACTGCTGTCAGACAGACGTTTTGGCTGGCTCATGTGGATGAGAAACCATAAAAGTGTTGCTCATTTTTATGGTTTTACATCACGAGAACCAGGGATTTCTCAGTCCGAGTACTGTCTGTACCTCTGAACGTTGGAAACAATACAGGAAGTCTTCCTGCCTTTATGACTTCCTCCTCAGCTCGGGCCACAGGAAGCGCTGTGGATGTAGGACATGGATGCAGCTTTTGTTCCCACAGCTGATGTGGGAATGTTAAGGTCAGCCCTGTTCCCTCGCTTGAGAAATTGCTTCCTTCCCCTCATTTCAACTCAAATGCCAGCGGTGACCTCTGATAATCTGATTTCATCCCATCTCTGCAGGGATTAGGGCTAACAGCACCGCCGCGGAGTCGACGCACATGCGAATCCAACGGGGCCGTGTGGAGTAGTCATCCGAGCCTCAAATACCACAGCCAACGCAAACGTCCTCTAATGTATTTCCAGCTCCCGTTTTCCTCACTGCCCCCTCTTTCACATAGTGTACTTAGCCAAACAAAAAGCCTTTCTCCTCGTGCCCCTGCCTCCCTCCCCGTCCACATCCCAACCACCCACCCAACACTCACTCTCAGTCTTCACCAGAGACTCTTTGCCACCGTTATGGAAGTGCCTGTGTTACACGACGTGCAAAATTAGCTCTGTCACTCCGAAGCCGGGTGGCTGCTCCGAAGAGGAAGGGAGGTCAAAACCATAAAAACGTACCACATGGAGTGTGCGAGGGGGGGCAAAATGAGAAGGGGAAGTAGAAGAAGGAGGAGGAATAGGAGGAGGGAGTAGTGGGAGTATGTCAAAGGAGGTCGCAGGGAGTCCGGGAGGCCTCTGTTTTAGTTTTCCTTGAAAGCTCGCTGGAAACCACAGACACATGGGAGGCAGAATTCCCCTCACAGCAGGAGAACCAGAGAGGGAGGGGGTCAGGAGGAGGGGGCTGCTGGTATCGCAATTCCACAGCGTCTGTGATCAATCTCAGTCAGACTCAGGCTGAGAACATTGCAGGTGAGAACATATGCAGCTAGGAGAAGCTGTGAGAGCCTGGCAGGGAAAAAACATCCAGCTACACAAAGAGAGGAACCAATGCTTTGACATGCCCAGACACAGAAACCTCCCCACAACATAACGCCTTAAGCCTCTCCAACCTATGGGAAAGCGGTGCTTCCCACTGGTACATGTGACCAAATGGGGATGACTGCATTTTGAGGGGTGGGCAGTGGGTTAATCCTTGCTTTTGGGGGCCTCTTCCCTTTGTGGATCAGGACCAGAGCAAAGCTGTTTTTTTTTTAATGTAGGAATGAGGCAAAGGTGGGAGGTCAGGCTGTGATAATAAACTTTATGTGATCAACTTAACACTTGACAGGTTGATTTTATTTCAGTTCAGAATATTGTTGCATATACTGATGGCTAATGCCAAACTTGTATGCAGGTATTTTCCATTCAACTGACAAGTTCTGTGCAAAAACATCAGGACAGCAGATCACGAGAACTGCCATGTGCAAAATGAAGAGGAAAAAATTGAAAGAGCTGCGCCATCTAGTGGACCATTTCGATTTTTTGATTTATGTCGTAAACTTGAAATAAACTCTAACCTGCTGCCAAAAGGTAGAAAAAAAATATTGAGTCTATCTTGTGATTTCTATCTTAAATTAGTAAAAGTTACCCAGATAATTACCTTTTTTTAAAACACAAAAGAACAAACAAACAAAAAAGACAAGTTTATAATGTATTCAGCTAATGTGTATAATTTATTCTAATTAAAAGAAAAATCATTGTGTAGTTGTGGTAATATAGGTTTCTGAAGGAATGACTGGTCAGTTTTTCTCAACTGTAACATGTACTCTGGCGTTTTTATCTCTTCATTGAAAGCTCAGCGCTTGTGTTTAACTGCGTCTCATTTCCCTAATAAATGGGGCTATTGCTGCCATTAACTGCATATATTTTTTTGCTTTTCTCCTGTTTCTCTGATGTGCCTTTTTTCTTTAGAAAATATTAGATGTGCTTTATCTTTTTTTTTTTAAAAAAACATCTGTGAATAGGTGAATTTTTTGTGAATAATTTGAACATGTGTTCCAACAAAAAGTGCACAGATTCGAGAACACAAGTGCAAATAGGATCTTCTGTATTGATGTCAACACTCAGTTTTTTTGTCTAGCTCAGCCGTACTATCTTTAGCTATGAGCATGCTGCTGCATTTGTCCCTGTAATTATTATTTTTGTTAATTTAATTGTTTAAAGTTACAGAGCAGCAATGTTGCCATAAAATCTGTGTCAGGTCACTGAGTTATGCAGCCGTCTGCATGGGAACGAGGACCCGTGGAAGGGGAATATAATCACCTCATAAAAAAAAAAAAAAAAAAAAAAACTCTAGAATGACCTTGCCTCATTACGTGGAATAATTACATGCAAATCCTGGAAGAAAAAGAAAACAAAAAAAAAGCAGAGGTTATACTCAGACGGCCTTGATGGACCCGTAGTTTTCCCCTCATTACAGGAGTTTTGATTTTCCTCCAGCAGAGGAGGAAATCTGAGGTCAATGCTGGAGGGTGGTGTTTAAAACACAACAAAGCGCTGTTTTACGAGAAGTGATTTACAGCACATGGTGATTTAAAATCATTTCCAGCATTCCGGTAATCTGCTTGTGGGGCCTGATGATGGGTTTCACTACTCTGGATACAACAAGGACACCACATAGCTTGAATGTACCTTCATTTGCTGCTAGGACTAGTAATTTCAGGCACCCGTTCTAACAAGGCAGCTGTGACAATTGTCTGTGACTTATAATACATTTATACTTGCCTCAAAAGGAAGATAAAGGGGAAAAAAAAACTGTCCAAAGGTATTAACATTAGAAGCGCTGAACCTCCTGATCAGGACAATGAAGCTAGAAGAAGAAATATAGACCTTTTTAACTTATTAGGTTAATACAGTGACAATCAAATTGGTTACTATCAAAATACTGTGGCAAGATATTGCTTAAAGGAAAACACATTTCTTTGCTCTATTGCTGAAATGTTAGATTATTTTCTGTGGATTTTATTTGCAGCATACAAATGATAAGTAAATAACAAAAAGTTAAATGCTCTGTCTCGCTGTTGCTGCTTTTTTCTCCTCTTTTTTCCTATATTTTTAACAATTAAAAATTACATCCAGGAATTAAAACAATTTCTAAAATTATAAAATAAAATTAAAAAGAGGTTGTAAAGGAAGCAGGAAGAGTCCTGCCCAAAGTTTCTTACATTTTCATGATGAAAAACAGTAACACAACACTATTGTCTCCAGTCTGTCTTGTATTTAGCTCCAATGTACTTTCGTTTATTCAGACCAACTGCAGGTATGAGTACATCTCCACATTTTAAACAACAAACTAGCAGAAATTTGAGTCTTTCTTTGGAGCAGTTGCAAGTGGTCAGTATGTTACCTGCTGTATACCGCAGTCCATTTAAAATATGAAAATGTAAAAATGTTCCAAGCACAGTCAAGCTGCTGGCACTTTAATCATTAATAGTAAAGTCATTGAAAGTGCAAATTATAAAAGTGGACACTTTTTTCAATATGAATAAAATGAGTTCTCTTTGGCTTGTTGATGAACCTTTCATCCAATGTTGTCGCACTGAAAGTGAATCTTTTCAAATTATCAGGGATTTGAACGGGTACGCTCCGGAGGTCAGCTGACTTTGCGATGGTTCTGAACCTGATTAACTGCAGCAACCCCAGATCATAGTGCTGCCCCTGCGTAGTAGACGCCAGGCATGATGGGTTCATCACTTCATCCGCTTCTCTTCCAGAGAAGGACTCATTACTTTTAAGCTCCTTTAAATTTTTTTTTTAAATCATTTTTCTCCTGTTAACCTCACTGATTGGTGGTCTCCTTTTTAATGTTACCAAGAACTTAAGTGAACACTAATGAAGGCCATTCAGGGGTTTTATCCTGACTACATTTCTTATTTAATGAGTGTGGTTTCTTACCGTCTCTTGTTTTTAAATGAAACGTTGAAAAGTCCTCAACTCAGTTTGGGTAGTTTTGCGATCACTGCAAAAACTACCCATGGAATATCCATAAATATTCATTATGGAATATCTATGGATATTCATCCATAATCTGATCGTTCTTAGACATCTTTTCAAAGACCACAGGATGCATCTTTCAACGTGGTCGTTTAAGAAATGAGAAGCAACTTATTACATCAGCTGGGTTAAATAACGTGTTGCCAACTGGAAAACATTTGTCTACTCAGTAACTATCCAGTAGGAACCTCACACTTAGTTAAATTCAGGAAGCAACTTAACATTTTTAATTGGACAAAAACAAGTGTCTTTCTGAACTGCATCACCTTTTCCAAACTTAAATCAAAGAGTGGATTCCCTTTTTGTTGTCATCAGCACAAAGAACAAAAACAACCGAGTAGTTTTCCAAAAATGTTTATTCATTAGAGTTGCTTCAAGAAGGGAACACTTCAGCACATTTCTATTCCTGCTCCAGAGGTGATTTACTCAGTGATTTGAAGGAGACGTTGCCAGTGGATGTTTGGAGGTAGTCGAGCTCCAGCAGGTCATTTCCTGCTGCCTCGTTCTCTGAGGCGGTTGATAAAACATCGGATAGATCCAAACTTCCACTTCCTTCACTCTCGAAAAACAAATCTGACGTTTCTACTTCATTGTCCGCTTCTTCCTTCCTATAAATACTCTCCATCTCCTCGTTGGTGACATTTGCTTTGGGACTTCCGCTCATGTTCTTGACATCATCTGGTTTTGAGCTCCAGCCTTCTTCCTGCACAGTCGTCATGTTTGGGAAACGATCCTGATGACGACCCGGAGACCTCACACTGCTGAACGAAGCATTTCCCAGGACGTCCTCAAACGTGACGGCTTTCACCCTGGGCAGCCTGCGTATGACCGAGTTGCCCGTTGAGTTGATGGCGATGGGTCTGAGGAGCCTTCTGCTGCCAGTTTGGGTCAGCTTCACCCTTTTGCCCCTCACTGTGCGGCTGGTGAAGGTCTTGAACTTAGGCATCTCCTCTGCGGCAGGTTTGTTTCCGTCAGCTGCTTTCGGTTTCAGTTCATCTGTGGACTGCTCTAGTGAGCTCAGATAAGATGAAGAGACCATCAGAGAGATCCACGCTGGATTTTTCCAGCTGGTACTGCTGTGTGTGCCTACAGTTCGGTTTTTACTGGGCAGAAAGCCTTGAAGAATCTGGGTCTTGTTGGATGTAAATCTTGAGACTGAACTATCTACTCTTGCAATTTTTGGAGGCATTTTAAAGTCACCACTGCTACCTGACTTCTTGTCGTCTCTTTGACTGTACAATCTGTAAATCCTGATGGGTTTGGGTCTGGAGACCTCAGAGCTCTTGATTTCAAACCCTTTGAAACTTGGTTTGGGGTTGACGGGCGAGTCTACGCTCCGAGGTAAAGCTTTGGCTCCCTCAAGTGGTTGACTGCCATATCCTTTTAGACCGAACTTTCCCTTGTAGAACCTGAATCTGTTCTCATTTGTGTTCATGCTGGCCCCGGTTTCAGGCTGCTGACTTTTGAGCGTTGATGTGAGTGGTTGAACAGTGGTTGTACTGCTGACTTGGGCTACAGGAGAAGGTGGACTCATTTTTACCGTGCCCAGTTTAGCTGGTGTGGTAGTAGTTGTAGCAGCAGTTCTTTTCTGGCCAAAGCTGTACTTTTGTGATATAGAAGGATAAGCGTTTGAAAATTTAAACCCAATGCCTACTCCTTTATCCAGGGTGGATTGTGTTCTATCTGCAGAGGAGGGACCAGACGTCTCCTTTACAGCTTTCCTCTCTGGGTTGGTGAGCCCATCGAGGCGATGAAATCTTTTAACAGACTGACGTGTTGTGTACTCCTGTCTCGGCTCCCTTGAAGTCACGTTGACTCGGTCTAGTACACCAAACGCCCTTCTGCCATCCTGAGAATGAGAATGAATTGCAGAGACAAGATTTTGCTGATTCTTGTCCTCTGAAATAGGATGCAGAAAACCTGATGTAGGGGCTGCAGCCTTGTGTGGAGCAGGATAGAAAATGACCCGAGGTCTACCAAAACCAATTTGGGCTTCAGATTCCTCCTTGTTTGGGTCTGTTCTGGTAAAATGATTGAAATTAGAAATAAATCTACTTTTCTTTTGTGTCCCGGATAGGCTTTGCTTCTGGCCCCAGTCAGCAGTATTTCTCTGTCCTCTAAAAGCTTTTTGCCCAACATTCTTCACGGTGTAAATCTGAGCTGGAGAGTCTTTAACGAGATGTGACTGGATGTTATTGTGTTCTAGCATTTCTCTACTGCTTACAGAGTTTTGGTTCTGTGGGAATTTTGAGATGAATGTTGGCTTTTCGTGGCCTGGGTTTCGTTTAATAACGCTTAAACTGTTGCTGAGAGATTGAGCACCACCCCAAGCCTGATTTGTAAAGTCAAGGATGTTTTTTAGTTGCATCCAACTGGCACCGCTCTGGACTCTGACCGTGGGAAGCTGATTTGTTTCCAAAAAGCCACTGCCAAGCCTCCTTTGGGTTAGAAATTGAGCACTCTGAAGTCTACCTGACTGGGATGGAAAAACAGAATTCAACTTTCTTGCAGACTTGTCTTCATCTACCTTTGATAAGGGAGTTATTGGGATTCCTCCTTCGCTGCCAGGTTTCTTTGGATATTTAATCCAGTTAATGTTAGAGTTGTACATATTTTCATCTTTCTGAGGAAGACTGTTGTCAGGAATTCTGGATCCATCAAAGCCTGGTCCTTTGTACGGGGACTGAGAGGTGAAAACGCTGCTTGCTGGCCTCATCATTCCACCTGTCTGTAGTTTGATTATTTTCACTCGAGGCCGCGTCTTATCCAGGCTGTTCTGGCTGTAACTAAAGCTACCTTGAGTAAAGTGGACGGGATGGGATTGATGATTGCTTATCGACGGGGCGTCGGCTGGTGTTTGAACTTGTCGTTCTTCGCCCAGCTGACCAGCTAAGGAGGGAACCTGTTGCTCAGGATCAAGTCGTCTCAGGATGCTGTACTTCACTCTCTTTTGGATTGTAGGCACTGCTGGACTGGCTGGAAACAGGAAAACAACAAATGTACGCATTTATTAAATGTTGGATGATTAAACCGGTGATAAAGTTCTGGTCAGACATTTACATACATTCATCAGAATGACTCATTCCTTTTGGCCTTTTAGTAACTAATGTGACCCATTCTTCATCCAGTTAATAATAAAACATTCAACTTCAATGTCAGGAATTTAAAAAAAGACACAACTTTGATGTTTTTGATCATTTTTCTCTTATTAAAAAATTGCTTAAAATACATAAATTCATCCCTGCTAATATTGACTTAATCACTTCTGCAGCTCAAATCATGAACCAGTGGGTAAAAAAAACAGGACAACGATCCTAAACAACCACTAAAACTGGTTTGAGGATAGATGATGTAGGCTACCTCACATCAGCATTGTTGAACGTGAAAATGTGTGGATTTTATTGAAAAGTGGGCTTTGTTTCAGTAACCCAACTAATTTAGATTAAGTAAGACAACTTTACCATGATGGGTGGTCAAATATTTTAGATGGAACTGCACTGTACAAAATTAGATTTGAATTTGACTTCATGATTGAACTGATATGAACCAAATTTGGACTCAACATTATTAATCAGAGCTGCATATCTTGCAACAGGCCTTGAAATTAGGTTTGTTTTAAAAGTTTAAAAAACCCGTTTGAAAAAAAAATTAAGCTGTTAATTCAGCTTAAAAGGACATTTATGTAAATTGCTAACAAAAATTTTGAAATCAGTTTAATTTTCCACACATCAGAACACCTCCGAAGCTACAGCTTAGCCTCAATGCTAAACTGCTTCCAGTTTAGCATTGGAGGCAGATACGGACCAGCTCATGCTCACCTCTTGCAGCGTGTGAACACATTATAATCAGTACGACAGCTGCACAGATCCCCACAAAGAGTCTGCAGAGAGAAAAACACACCTTGAGGCTTCCTTTTCTTTCTCAAGAACTGCTTTGTTGTCATTCAGGATTACCAGTAATTTTAAATTCTGCGAATGTAACTTGGAGAAACATTAAAACCAGCCATTTACCTTGAGAAGAGAACAAAGCTGCCAGACATGACTGACAGCTTCCGCCAAGGTTTGTACGACACTCTAAAGACAGGCCTAAAAATAGCAGCAGTTGTGTCTTCATGCGTCTCTGCTGTTGTGTTGAGAAGCTGCGCTGCTGCTGATTGGAGGCAATGCCGTTCACCTGGCAGCAGGTGCTTAGCCCACATCACGGAGACTCAGCATATTATATCTACTTCCATCACATTTTAGCAAAAAAATGTTCTTTATTGTCGAACATATTTTCTCCTTTACGTTTTTTTTTTTAATTAACTTTAAGTTTTAATGTTTTTTACTTTTTATAACTTGTTGGTTCACACAAAGTTTTCCAAATGTATCATGCAGAAAATAAATAAATGAATAAGCAACAATTATTTAAAACAATAAGCAATTTATTAGTCTTTATAAATACAATACTTTGTACAATACAAAAAATATATAGCTCATACTTTAAAAAAAATTATAAATATTAAATAAATCCACTTGAGGATCATTAAAGCATCTTAAAGCAACCTTTTTTTGGCAGTGAAATATTAAAAGTGGACCATTAGAATAATGCTTTAAAATAATTATTATGTGTCCATGCGTCTTGCCAGCAAGATTTCATTATCTTCATCCAGTGCAGCTGTAACAATAAGTATCATGTTATGGGTCGATGGGAGGTCTGTGAGCAGCTCAGAACATGTAGCAGGACATCATGGCCATGTTCCTCAGATCATCAGTGGTCATACATTCTGTAAAACAGACAAAAGACAAAAGACAAGGTCAGGAATGAAGCTTCAGAAGACTAAAGTAGCTCATATCTAGGTTAGAAAAACTGGGCATGAATGTTTCCATCACACTGTAACTTCATTGATCTTCACTAACTATTTTAATACCCCAGACTGGTTGAAACAAAGTGTCGTAAGACAAGTTCAACGATAATTTGATTATTGTTGAACTTGAATTTGATAAAGTCAATGGCTCAGTAACAGTCTATGTAGAGGTGAGTTTAAAATATTTTTGCTAACATCATATTTTATATGTAACTTTTTTTTAAATAAACATATTTTAGGTTATGACTCTTAAAAAAAAACCCTTTGGACTAACTACAAATTTGGGCTTAATTTGGAGTTAGTCCAAATTTACCATTTATTAACTTTCCATCATGAATTAAAACACCCAATTGAAATGTTAACAAATAGACGAACTATTTAAACAATTGTTTAATAGTATAGTAATAATAATAATAATAATAATAATAATAATAATAATAATAATTTACAATACTATGAACTACCAATAAATAATCGTCTGTTTACCATTTGGTCTCTGTCGAGAGCTCTTGCCGCTTATCTTCCTCCAAACTTTGGTCCAGGACCGCCGGAGCCTCCCACCTCTGAGCCCCGCAGAGGAGTCACTATCCTCGGCTTCAGTCTCTGGGACTTCCCCCTCACACTCTGGAGCCTCTCCGCCCTTCTCCTCCTCCTCCTCGTCGTCCGGGTCCTCCTCCCGGTCTAGGACCCCCGCGGTCATCAGCCGCTCCAGGGCGGACTCATCCACCCTCAGCTCGGTCCTGATGTTCCCCTCTGCGGCCAGGGGGGTGCTGTGTCGGCATAGCGGGCAATCTATTGACCGGTCCGCCCCCGGCAGCAGCGGGCGGCTCATAGCCCGGAGGCAGCTCTCGCAGAAGGTGTGCTTACAGTGGAGCTCCCGTGGACAGCGACGAGCCGCGTTGTAGGTCCGGTAACAAACTCCGCACTCAATCTCTGAGATCATGTTCGATGTTTTTCTTCTCTACTGTTGTGTATGATCCGGTGCCGGTGCCTTCGCTCCCTTTTTATAGTTCTTCCCCGGAACGGGAGGGACCAGACTGAACCAGTGCAAAGTTGCATGACGCAACGAAACCTTATGGGACTGCGTGACGTGACCGATCTCCACACACCCAGTGGGACATTAAACTGACCGTGTCCTATTCATTTATAGATCATTACCAAACGCACTCATACGCATAAACACAATCCATCGAGTTGAATTTCACAGAAACAACTGAACGGATAACAGTGCCTCCTTGTCTAAATATTGTTAATAAAAAAAAAAAAAAGAAAGGTGAGAAGACATCTAAATAAACACTTACGTAAGCTGGTCTAAAACATCAGTGTTGATGAAACGGGTTAATGAAGCCTGATTTTTTAACATTTTTATTCAATTCAGATTCAAAAGTATATATTTCAGCTTGACCACAAACAGCTGTAAATATCCTACAGATGTTTCAAATGAAGACTCGAAAGCTAAAAATAATCAATGTCAAGTTTTATTTGATTCAACAGGTCAAAATTAAGTTGGCTTTCCTATTATAGCAATATCCTTTTCTCAAGATTTGCCCTACATGTCCGTCCTGTCCCCCCTGACCCCGTTGAGGGAGTTTTTGTCCAGACATACGTCAGACAGAAACCTCCAGCCATAGCGCCTCCTACCAGTGTTTCCACCATGAGCATGTACTCCTTTCATGGTGATATCCGCTAGGATCTGGGCCAAAAATCACAAACTGAAAGCATTGTGTGTTTGTGTGTGTGTTTGTGTGTGTGTGTGTGTTCCTCTGTGAATGTCTTAGTGTGCAGATCTAACAGTGTTATTCGGATCTTTTTTTTTTTTTTTTTATGCCTTCCTGTTCTTTCTTTCAGAGCTGAACTTACCGTAAGTCTATTCGGTCATGTCGGATGCAAGCTGAGAGACAGCATAAAAAAAAAAGAAAAAAGAAAAAAGAAACAAACCTAAAACTTTCGGGAAAAGAGTTATCAAGTAAGTGGGAAGTCCAGCAGTGTTGCAAAGTTTTTGTTTAATAATAAGTGTCTTTCTCAACAGGTTGAATAAAAAGAACATAGTCAATAATGCAAAAATAAAACATTAAATATTAAAACTGCAAAACTTATCATAACGGCATAGTGCGACTTTTTGCACACAGTTACTGTTCCAAGCTGAACGGCTGGATGCACATGAGTTCCTACTAAAATCAGCAATATTTCAGTTTTTGCAACCTAACTGTTAAAAAACAGTGATTCACACCATCTGACAAACTTCACCCACAGTCAGCAGATTTAATGATGGGGTAACCATGGTGACTTTGATCATCGTTAGCGTTTAAAAAAAAAATAAAACAAGAGGGACAAGACCATGACCCTCCTGAACTCCAGAGAATGAAACAAGAACAATAGAAAAACATTTATCCACATCTTCAGTGATTGCATAGTAAGTAATGATAAAAACATAAATCTTATCTGTGAAAACATGAGTCAATAATATAACTAAAAATCTAAATAAAATTGATTAATAAAGAAATAAGGTGATTTGCTGCCTCTAAAGGCTCAAAAACCATGTTAAAGATGGCCCCTGCTGCGTCCTTGCTGCTCTGTCTCTTATAGCCAAACTGAACAGTGTATTTTTCACCAGCTTTTCAAATTTATTCAAAACAAGTTTCAGATCTGAGTTCGCTGACTGTCTTAGGTCCTCTGACGTCAGCTTAATGTTCAGCTTAAACAATCATTTTACACTCTTTGCTCTTTGATAAAAACCTTTTACACCCATTTTTCTCCATCTAGACCATTCTGTAATAACATCAACCAAGCAGCAAAAGACTATGTAATGAGAATATAGGCTTCTTATGAGTCACTATAAAATTAATATATTTTTAGCTAATGTGACAGATTAGCCATGTCTTCCAAAGCAGTACTTAAAGTCCGTGGTAAAAAAAATACTTAAAAATAATCTGGTCTTTTAAATATTAAATATGATGCAAAGCACTATATTTAATAACTAAAACAAAGTTATCTTGCAGAGGTAATACACCTGCCAACTATCTAGGCTCTTACATAGTCAATTCAATGTCCTGTGGCTTCAAAACAATCCAAATCATTGTACCTCCACTGCTGTGCTTGACAGCAGGTGTAGGGTTGCTGTCCTTATATGTTGTTTGTTTTCACCTAAGGATCTTTGGGTAATTGCCAGAACATGTTTTCTAGGTGGTTCAGATGGAACTGAAGGTGCTTTCAGAAAAAAACCCCAGACCGTGTTGTGATAACATTTTTAAACCAGCCAAACCTGTTACGGTTTTTCAATGTGTTCTCTTATCGTCTTGTTGAACTTGTCGGGGCTTGTTTTAGGTGTAGTCCTGGGCTTTTTTTAGGTGTATTTACTGAGAATTGTCCTGTCTTGTCTCTGGGTGCAGCTCCTATGAATCAAGATTAGCAACTGTTTAGAATGGTTGCTGAACTCAAATAATGTTGATCGCCATGGGATCGTCTGAAATTGTTTTGGAATACCTGGAACACCGTCATCCCTTGGATCTCCAGGGTAAATACATAACAACACAAAGTGAGTTCTCACACGTTGTTCTTCATTTTAGGCTGCTTCGTACGTTATCTGAACATCCAGCGAGGATCAAACGGATTTTTTTTGTATGTTTTGATATTTGAAAGCTGAATGACGTGTTGTCTATTTTTACCCCAGGCATGCAGGGCGCCTCCAAATTAACTTCCTTCCAATGAACAATCACTGCTGTAGGAAAATAATCCCTTTTCAAAGTTCCGCTCAAGTTAATATAATTCCTAACGAGACTTTGCAAATCAGTTGGAAATCAAATAAGCAAGCATTGGGTTTTTGTTGTTGTTGTTTTGTTTAATTAAACCTCACTTTAACTAACGTGGAAGTCCACTGATGCCCTTCAAAATGAGGCTTTGTTGTAGATTATGATCAGTGAGTGTCTTTCCACCCATCACTTGTCTATTCCCACAAATCCTTGCAGGGCTTTGGGGATTACTGTGGTGGCCATGCGGCAAGAGTCAGGGTACAGCCTAGACCATGGGTGTCAGACTCATTTTCATTTTGGGCCATATCAAAAATCTCAATGTTTTTAAAGGGCCGGTTGTGGCAGAGCATATTGATAAAGGCAATAAAATCCTTAAGTTATCAATGAATAGCTGTTTTCGCATTCAATAAGTGTTTCTTAAAATGAAATAACATTGAAGATCTTTTCACACTGATCAGTCCATCCAGGACTTTATGATTGTTTTTGTGGTTCTTTGCAGTCAAAATCACAGATTTTATGGTGCTAATTTAAAAGGAATTTTTACAATATTTGCACCAATGTGTGTTGTTAAATGTGACTTTTTATTAATCACTGTATTGGTCACAGACTATAACTTGACATCAAATAAGGCTGAGGCAGCAGTCGCTTAAACCCAATGTTTTAGGCCAATTTTGATTAAAAATGTCAGCAAAATCAGAAAAAACGTGGGGATCTGTTGATTTTGTGTAAATTTTGTGGATTTGTGAAAAACTGGAGGGACTTACTGACGTAATTTGGAGTCTGGAGGGAAACATAAAAAGCTATGGCGGGCCAGATTTGGCCCCCGGGCCTTGAGTTTCACACATGTGGCCTTCACAGAGTGCCAGTACATCACAGGACTTGTCAAAACTTTCAACGACAGGCGGATAAAACAGTCGACGTTCAATTACAATATTTTGAAACTGGATTTGGTTTCAGGTGATGGAATCGGTTTTTGCTCCTGTCTTGATTGACAGATAAAGCCTTAAAGATAATCTGTTTGATGAAATCTGATGCGTGTGAGGTAATATAACCGCCAATCAACAAAAACCCACTAAAAAAGACAATAGGAGAGTTTCCTACTGTATTTAACAAATTGACTCACCTCTTAACAGAACCCTGCTTAAATAAACAGGTAAAACTATCTTAAACAATCAAAAAATAATTTTTTGATTATGTCTTCAGTTGTGGTTTCTCTTGAAACCACAACTGAAGCAGACAGCTGGGCTCTTCTGAACGGGTTATCCTATCTTTTGCAGATGTCAATAATTAACCAGTTTACACTTTACTGCTTACTCTTCAAGTACCTTAGCACTCATATTCAGCCCCATTGACTTTTGATCATGAAGCTTTCGTTTCATATCAACACCTCCACGTGAAACGTTCCACATATGTGAGTCGTCTTTTCACACGGCTCATGAATAGTCCTGAAAGAGCCATGATAAACTCCAAGCTGACCTTCCTTTCTTCGGTTGCCTATTTGTAAATACATTTTAAAATCCCAGATGTAAGTTAACTGAATGTTTGAGAGTAAGAAAATATAATTTGGTTGAAACTCTAGCTTCCTTTTACATTTAGGAAGATCTCGAGCGTGTGGATTCCTCTTTCTGTTTTTCCAAGGTTTCAGTCTTTTTTATCACAGAACCTGCTCCACGAAGCAAGTTCGGATCCTATTTATTGGCCTGATCAAATTTGTTTAGGCCCCTAATTTTGTGAGTCAGATGTTTTGAAGTCTAACAGAGATTTCCATATACTTCCTTCTTTAATAATGTGTGTATAATTATTCCTTGCTTCAGGG
This sequence comes from Girardinus metallicus, assembly GCA_903067095.1. NCBI lineage: Eukaryota > Metazoa > Chordata > Actinopteri > Cyprinodontiformes > Poeciliidae > Girardinus > Girardinus metallicus. Next base: position 4,559 of record CAEGAE010067655.1, on the reverse strand, counting down.
AACTTTAAATCCTGCCACATTTCCTGGATAATTTCACTTCCTTGGGGTAAGTATCTGAAACACTGCTGATGTAAGCCGGGGCGCATTAGGTTGTAAACCATCCTATTAGCACTATTAAAAAGGATTGTCTCAACATCAATAGGAGCACACAATAAAGCGGAGATATCAGTAATGACTCCCTGCTTCACATTTTTAAACCACAAAGCGCTGACTGTGATGAACAGTAATAACATAATGTGCGAGTCGAGCACTTTAAGTCATGATAAAGAGACTGCGATCTGTCATTTTCTGTCCTCTGTGTCCCGGTTACCTTGTCATCACCAAGGGTTTAATTACTGCCAAGACAACCAAAGAGACACCTCATGAGGGACCAGACGGAGAAGAGGAGAGAAACCAGGTGAGGTGGAATAAAAACACAGGCTCAGGCTCGTAGCTTTGGAATATCAAAGCTTTGGCTTGAAGACGCAGAGGCGAGAGGTGCTCTGTCTCAGCATGACAACATTTATGGATGTGTGTGAGAGGGAAAGTACCGATCCTGGGAGGAGGAACTAAAGTGAGCTCTGATCAAAAGACACTGCTGCAGGTGAGTTTCCGTTTTATCTGCTTCAAGGAAGGGATGATGCCTTTTTTTTTTTTTTTAATCCAACCACTTTATGTCATTTTGAGCTCACAGTTAGAGACTTCTTTAAGAAATAAACACATTAGGTCATGTGATGTAGTTTAGTTTTGCTCTGATTGCAGAGATGTGCATCTGAAATGTGAGAGAAAAGGTTGCCATGGGGTGATGCAAAGGAGACCCAATCTCCAAAGCAACGGTCCTACCTCCCACAACCACCCTCAGCACCAGATTGGGTTTTAGTTGTTCCCATGTGAAATTGGGAAGCAAACAACAAACAGCAGGCCCAGATGTGTCAATCTAAGTTAAACAAATCTACAGACAATGTAATGTTGTGCTTATTTCTGCAGAAATTCAAAGGATTGATGCAATTTTACCTTATCTTTATGCATTAACAAATATGTTCACCTGGAGCTTGTTTTTGACTGCTTACAAGGTGTTTGAATTAATTAGGAGTCCAAACTTACTAGATATTATGAAGTAATTTTTGACAGTGAATGTGTCCATTCAGTTTTTACTTATGAAGAAAAGTCAGATTTAGGATGTCTGTGAATGAGCCGAATCTACTGAATATGAAAACAGAGTTGCAGTAGTTATTAAAAATTATATCAATATAACTCTTTGACGGGAACAGATCCATAAAGTCTGGAGGTCCGTAAATCCTCTAAAATTCAAATCCCTCCTACAACAGAAAACTATTTAAGTTTAGCAGGTTTTACCAAATTACTGGTAAAAGAGAAAATAAATCCTTGTTTTCTGGATCTGTAGCCTTATATAACCAGTGACTGGAAATGTTCCTGTTTGTGTTGGACAGTCACCCCATTGTCTTACTAGCTCATTTGACATATACCAAACAATGAATCATGCCTCACAGTCTGTGACTGCTCATGTTTAGACCCCTGAGACACACTTTTTCCCACGTAGTTGTTGATAATAAAAAACATATGTGAACCCTTCCATTATTTCATCTGACAGCCAGCTCCCTTGTCATGTTTCCTTTCAGTCGGTGCAAGAGCTCAGTGAAGTCTGCAAGCACAGTTTTTACTGTAAGCTAATTTACATGTTAGACAAGACACCAGTTAAAAAGATGAAATAATATCATCCAAAAACAATAATTTCATTGTCAGTGGTGGTGTTCTGTGGAAGAAAATATAGTTAAAAGGTGTAAACATCCACAGAAGCTAGAGAGTGATCTGCCACTAGCATAAAACAGCAAGTTTTTTTTTTTAACTCTAGCAGATTCTGAGGTGTGTTGTAATAACTGTGATGGTAAATCTGGACAGGATTCAGTATTAATCCAAGTTCTGTATTCTGAATTGTTTTCAGTAATGTATAACTAAAGGGGGAAGTGTAAAAACAGCATCCATATGATTTTCAGATGCTAATATTTCATATTTTTGCTAGTACATTTGTCATGATAAGTTCCAGTTTCTTAACCCACATGCAGAACACCAGGAGAACAAAAATCAGATAAAGTTTATTAGAACAATACGAAGTTGTTGGGAAAAGGGTCTGGTACTTGGGGAGGGCATACTGAGTTGTCTGCACGCTGAAGAGCAGCAAGGAAGTTGGTAAGTTTGAGGTAATGGGATAACAGGAATATTCAAGAGAAGTTAGACTGGTCTTACTTGATTTTCAGGATAATTTCACCAACAGGAGGGAAAACTGTGGGTTTGTGACTTCGGTTCTTTTGTGGGTGCCCTTAAGGGGATCCAGGTTCAGAGAGAGGTCTTGACTGGGTGAGTTCTGGGTTGATGATATGGAGGCTGCGGTGGAGGGCAGACTGGAAAACTGCCAAGGCGTCATGAGGAATCACCTGAGGGAGAGAGGCAACAAGAATCGATTACTAATAGCTCTTCTAAGGAAAGCGCAGAGAACGAGCTCAGAGTACCATTACTGGCAAACACTCAGGCGACGAGGTGCTGGCAGTCTGCTCCTATTAAGTTCCAGGCTGATTGGATGATGACTCACAGGTGTGCTAAGAAACCAAAAAAACCCCAGATCCCAACAACATTAAGATTTTATCATAACATCACATAATGTAACGTTAAGAGTTTATGCTGATCTCTACATTTTTTGTGCACATATGCTCCAAAATTAATGGATGAATCTGGACTGTGTCGACACATAAAAGACAAGCTAGCAGATCATTTTTAACTGAGCCACAGCAGAATGAGACAAAGACTTGGTTTGGACAATTTCTTTTAAAAACCAATGAAATATATTAAAGACAAGAATGTTTAACAGAAGGAAAGTAGTATTTTAGAACAAATGTTTCTTTATTTTTGAGTACATTCATATTCTGCCATGGTCAGGACAGCTGACTGAATCCAAAAGAAAATGTTGAGGGACTGTTGAACAAGATCACTTTTGAAGATTACAAGAAAATTTGACAAACTGGAAATTAAACGTTTTTGCACCAAAATCAAAGAAGCATAAATGACCAGATTCTTTCTGTTGTTCTCAGATCCGCTTGAAAACTGAATTTCCCCATTTCCAGTAATTAGAAACCACACAAAGCACAAGTCCCCTTTACCAGCTCTTCTCAAACTGTACTTCCCCCAATATTTCTCATGTTCATTGAGTCAGTGGACGACTCCTGTATATGATTAAATCAAAAGTCAGTGAACATGCTCCAACACAGATAGACGTGTGGGAGAAGGATTTCAGTGACTTATTAATTTTTTCCTCAACTCCGCCTTTTTTTTTCTTTCCCCCCATCCTGCGCAGTCATGCACACACACACACACAGCATGTGGAGGGGCTAAGAAGGGGAATGCTGTGACTCATGATGCAAATCTGTTGATTTAAGTTGTATAAACAAAGAAGTCATTCAGGGGGAGCAGATGCTGGTTAGAAGCTATAATTTCCTGGAACACTTCTAACTACTTTTCTCATTACAGATTTTTCCAGTTTTTGGAAAAGATTCATCCAAACCTTTCCTCAGAGTTCAGCTGTGTCCGTCCGTCCTCCAGGCATGCCGGAGGATGTGGTTCCAGGTTCCCAGAAGGTGGAACCAGTTAGTGCAGCCCCCTGCCCCAGCACCAGCCCCGGGGAGGCCGTAGATTTAGAGTGTCCCATTTGCTACCAGGAGTACAACCAGTACAACAAAAGCCCCCGGATGTTGGAGTGCCTCCATGTCTTCTGCACAGAGTGCCTGCAGAGGATCCAGCTCAATCCCTGTGACCCCACTGACCCCCGCTGCGGCCCACAAGCCATTCCCTGTCCCCTCTGCCGCCATTTAACCCCTCTGCGCAGTGGGAATGCCCTCGCTTTACCCTGCAACTCCCAAATCATGTCCAGGCTTCCCCGAGTGGCGGCCTTCCGGATGCCGGCAACAGTTTCTGCACGCGTGGGGACAGTCACCCAGAGAGTGGTGCTCTCTCTGGAGAGTGCCAACAACAGCAGCGGAGGCGGCAGAGATAGCCGCTTCATCATCCTGCCCACCGTCAGCCTGCAGGTGCAGCAGATGCACCCGGACAGGCCGTACGGCGCGGCCGCGGACCTAGTGGGCGAGGAGGGGGTCATACAGCAGAGCCGGAGGACCCTGCTGTGCGTGCAGCTGCTGGCCGTCATATTCTGGGTGCTGTTTGTGATCACCTGCGTGGTTGGTGTGGTGTTTGGACCGCACTTGTTCAACAGGAAATTCTAATTGGTCGGTGGGTGGGGTCACTTTAGTAGCAGATACTCCTGACATAAAGACAATATGTGAGTGGTTGAAGATGAAGATTTACTTAAATACCTCATTGTGGATGGTTGGTGCTATTGCTGCTTTTTTTTTCTTACATGGATGAAGAGCAGGCGCAGTTGGTAGAGCTGTTGCCTTGCAGCAAGAAGGTTCTGGGTTTGATTCCCGGCTCGGGGTCTTTCTGCATGGAGTTTGCATGTTCTCCCTGTGCATGCGTGGGTTCTCTCCGGGTTCTCCGGCTTCCTCCCACAGTCC
>CAEGAE010067646.1:0-35055 GCA_903067095.1 Girardinus metallicus | reverse complement strand
TCCAAACAGGTAGTTGTTCTCAAGGCACCAGCCTCCACGGCTGCTCCTCACCAACTTATTGAAAATAGTCTCCAGGTCCATGGTGATCCACTCTCCACAGTGAATACTGAGGTTTTCAAAAGGGATCGACATGACATGCAGCTTGTGGATGGACCTCAAAGTTGCGAGATCCATTTTATCATAAGGGCCATGGAAGCCAATCCTTTGGAAGTACTCCTCCAAATTCATCTTACCTGAAAAATGCAAAGTACTGACACAATTATGTCTCACAGAAATCTGTTGTAGTCATTATAATCTAATTAAGCACATTGTGCTTAAAAAAAAAAAAAATCATTCTACCTTTCACAGTGCAACCACAAATCTCACTGTATTTTATAGGGTTTTTATATGTGAACAAGCTAAAAGTAGTACGTAATTGGAAAGTGGAAGGAAAATAATGCATAGTTTTGATTTTTTTTCTTTAACTCAAAAGTGTATGCAGCCAAATTCATTTCCACCCATGCCGTAGAACGAGCTTCATAATCAATATCAGATTTGTTTGTGTTAAGAGATGTTGAAAATAATGTATCATTTTCCTAAGCATCACAGTAATGCGCTACTTTGTGTTGGTCTATCCCAATGGATCCATATGGTTCTCAACTGTCTAACATACACGGGTATTTTAAAACTCTGAAATATCTACATGTAGATGCTACATGTGTAGATGTAGATACTACATTTACACATGTAAAACTAAAACAATAATCATTAGCGTAATAGAAGTCATTAGTATCATTTTATGGTTACAACTAAATCAAGAAAATGTAACCTAAATAAAAACTCGTAAAAATCGACCATCATGAGGAGGTGGTACTTGACCACCAGCGCTTAACACACACTACAACGAGTTCACCGATCGATCTGGAAAACCTTTGTTCAGTGTTTTAAAATGAACTCTTACCTTCAGAGGATGACATAACAGCCTACAGTTCTGGCAGTGTAGTCGCTGTTTGGTGCTGATAACACAGATAACTGCTTCGATCTCTAAACGTGAGGCCTCTCTGAAACGGTTTGCTAGAGCAAAAAAAAAAAAAAAAATCGATTATGACCACTAGAGGGACTGCCACTTTAAAATAACTAAACAGAGCAGTTTTTACTTTCTTTCTACATTTCGTTACACGCCATAATTTATAGCATTTCAAGGAATTGTGTTATGTTTTAAATGTGCCATACAGAAGTTAGAAGAAGATTCAGGAATTTCCTGTAGTTAAATCTTTAAAATATGTCCACTTTTATTCTGGAAAAACACCAACATTTCCGGTTCCATAAAATTTCATTTTATTGAACTAATCAAAATTTGACTTATTGATGATACGATTGAGTTCAGCTAATTAATAATTATGTTTAAGGTACCAAATTTTCATTTTTATATTTTGATCTTATATAACATGAAAAAGTCGTTGCATACCATTGCGGCGACAAAATCATAGACGCATATTACTTAGACACCACGCGACCGCCATATTGCTAGTGGCAGTTGCTGGCGGTTATAATGTTTAGCTGAGTGACTCCCCCTTACACTGAAATATAAATCTGCAGCAAGAACGCCCTTGCTTTTTAAATCCAGGAGTCTTTCCGCATGGATATTGTATGATCTCCACAGTTACGTGTGCAGGTAACCCGGCTCATCTCACATATCACTGAGTGTGTGCATATTTATTTGTCCTGTGTATGTGTGCGTGTTGCCCTTTGATCTCTGTGGACCAATGATTGCTATTGACGTCTAGCTTGCCCGTTACATTATAAGGGCAAGCAGGTATAGGTAATAAACTATGCATTGACATTATACCATATTTTTTTTGTATAATACCAATAATTATTATTTTTAGTATAATACCTATAATTATTCATTTTATTATTCATTTCTGACACAACAAAATAGCTACAATAAACAGTTTAGCTATGGTTTAAATTAGGTCTAATTAAGTGGTTTAAATGAGCATATTTTGTTTATTTTTTGTTCCCTACACTGTTCAATATCTGTGACATATTATTACATATAAAAACAATTATAAAAAATTCGTCAAACAGGTAAAAACAGCAAGTTGCAAGCAGTTTTGTTTTGAAAGATCTTGCCACTCGCAACATGGCGAACTCTGCTAGCGAACCGCTTTTACGGGTCAATAACAGCGTCTACACTTCTTACGTCTATACGTTTCAATGCTCGGACGTGAATACGTAACAAACCAGGCAACTATACAGGGAAGTGGTCGCCGGACTGCTCTGCCTGCTGCTATCAGTACAGTGGACATTTTTCTCGTTCTGTACCAGCTTATGAAGAGGTGGGTGCCACTAGTTAATATCTGAGCAGATAGTTACGCACTTTACAACGGTATGTAGGCTAAGGCTGGGCTGTTGTGCGACTTGGAGCATTCCAAACAGTAACAAACATTTAATGTGATTTACTGCAAAAATATTTTTCGTGTATCCTTTCAAGTTTTGAGGAGAGCTTTAGATTTTCTGCAGTTTTCAGCTTAAAAGTTATAATGTCACAATCTGAGTAAACATAAAGATCATGCAAATATCCAAAAGGTGTTGTTCAAGCGCAGCTAAGCTACATGGAGCTGGAAAATAAGTATTTTCATATTTGAAGATCTGTTTAAAATGTGAGGCATTCATTTTTTATCCAGTGCTACCATATCTTCTGATATGAAAATTTCACAACAGAGAATCGAAGTTAAGGGCAAAGCTAAAGTAGATGTCATTGTCAGACTTATTTGTATACGGCATTTAAAACAACAGAAGTTTGCCGTGCAAACAAATAATAAAATAAAGACAGAATACAAGAGCAAGTGAAATACAATTTAAAGGAATAAAATAACCAGAAACACACTTAAATTTTTAATTCTAATGTTATCGAGAAACCGGAAAAGAAGCCAGTGGAGAGATTTCAGAACTGAAGTTGATGGTTCATCATACAGAGCATCATTGTAGTCCAAAGTAAGAGGTGACGAAAGGATACAAATAATGACAGGTGAGCAAGGCGTTACTACACAATAAAGAGTAGTGGACTCAATAGAGACCTGGAGGGAACGCCAAAACTGAGAAGCGCTGAAGAAAAGGAATAACTCCCTATTAGGTACGGTTTTAACAAAATTAGAGCTTTATGTTTAAAACCAACATGTTCTAAAATTAATACCAGAATATTTTGACATACAAAAGGCATCAAAAGGTTCTGATAACTCTAAAAGAAGTAAAACACCAGAACTAACTCAGTCAACTGATGATAGTGATGGCTAGATGTGGTGACATGAATTAAAAACTGTTGATGCTGATAAACAATAGCTTTGTCTAGAACTTTACAGACATTTTAACTTTTATATTGCCTTAACTTGGAAAAGAGCTCATAGATAAAGGTGTTTGTGCAGGAATTTAAAACAGTGGTTTTTAAATACCAGTCCTAGTAGAAAAATTTCATTGAAAAAAACTGCTTTTTTTTTTTAACCACAAATTTCAGTCCAGTGCCAACTAATGAGTCAGAGCAAAAATGTAAAGTATATAAAGTACATAAAGTATATAACTTTAAAATATCATTGTTGAAAACAGAGCTTGTCAATTTTATTTAAGTTTTACTTAAATTTGTGGATGTTTTGAGAATTCAAATAAGACATACAATAAATTTACATCAAGGCCATTAAGTATTTCAGGGGTATCTTCAATTGTTTTGATGATTTTTAAAATTGAGGTCACTTTTGTCTTTCTAAATCTACTACTCTAAATTTCTGTAATCATCTAAATTCACAGATTGTCGCTCTTGCAATGGAAAGCGAACAGATGGACAAAAATGTGTTTTTATTGACAGGAGGTTGTGGCTATTTTGGATTTCGGTAAGAACAATTTTCCATTTATTTATCAAAATTATTCAATTTAAGCAAAGTACACTATGCAATTCCGCTTAATGTCCACAAGATGGCATTGTCACGCTGTTTTTTGCTACAAAGGCGTCTAACAAAGTGGTTGATTTGGTGTATTTTTTTTACTGAAGTGTTTAGTCAAAGTAGAAGATCTGTATAAGTTTTAATGAGATTCATATTAATTTGTTTATTTGCAGCCTTGCATGCGCTCTGCATAAAAGAGGAGTGAGAATCACTCTATTTGACACCGTTCCTCCACGCCAAGAACTTCCTGAAGGCATGATGTTTTTGCAAGGAGATATTCGTGAATATGCGCAAGTTGAGAAGGCAGTGTTTGGTGTAGACTGTGTGTTTCACATTGCCTCTTATGGGATGTCTGGTAGAGAGCAGCTGAATAGACATCTGATTGAGGCAGTCAACGTTCAGGGGACGAAGAACATCCTGAGAGCTTGTGTGGAGAACGGAGTATCAAGGCTGGTTTACACCAGTACTTTCAATGTGGTTTTCGGAGGCCAAGTTATAGAGAATGGCGATGAAAGTCTTCCTTATCTGCCGCTCCACCTTCATCCCGACCACTACTCTAGAACCAAGTCCTTGGCGGAGATGGCGGTGCTACAGGCAAACGGAACAGCTCTGTTTGGTTGCCCTGGGGTGCTAAGAACCTGTGCCCTGCGCCCAGCAGGTATCTATGGGCCTGGTGAGCAGAGGCACCTGCCTAGGATAGTTAGCTACATAGAGAGGGGGATCTTTAGGTTTATTTATGGTAGTCCCAGCAGTTTGGTGGAGTTTGTCCACGTGGATAACCTGGTGTCTGCCCACATGCTAGCTGCGGAGGCTTTAACTTCAGAGAAGCAGCATCGCTCTGCTGGCCAGGCTTACTTCATTTCCGATGGTATGCCGGTCAATAACTTTGAATTCTTCCGACCTCTGGTTGAAGGCTTAGGCTACCCTTTCCCAAAACTCCGCCTTCCCATCTCTCTCATCTACCTATTTGCCTTTCTCACCGAAATGATTCACCATCTCATCGGCCCATTCTACAACTTTCAGCCCCTGCTGACGCGCACCGAGGTGTATAAAACTGGAGTTACGCATTATTTCAGCATGGCGAAGGCCAAAGCGGAGCTGGGATATGAACCGCAGGAGCACAACCTGGACGAGGTGGTGCAGTGGTTCAAAAGCAGAGGCCATGGGAAGAGACATCATGGCTCCATCTTCAGGAGATTAATACTCAACTTCCTGTTTGTTTCTGCTTTTATTGCTGTGGTTTTGTCGTTTCTGCCGGTTGCTGGCAGCTGGTGAAAATCTCATCAAGCTACAATCAGTCAATCAAAATGTACTTATACAGCAAAGTGTAACACAAAGTGCTTCAGATGCTTGATGAAGAAACAGATTCTTTGCTTTTTATGTTTTAATAGATCTAAAATCTTCATACTTCAACACAGAAATCAATCATGTGTTTCATTTGAAGGTAAAAACAAGAAAACTCTGGGACTAACCTGTCTTTGTTGCTTATAATGACTCAAACAACACTACCTCTCTGTTTTCATTCAGCCGATGGGGATAAAGATTCATAATTACATGTTTTATTGATATACTTTAACAGTATTGTTAGAAGTTAATGCAGTCTGACAACTGTGATCAACATTCATTGTTTTTTTGTTTTTAAAGTCCAATGACAATATTAACAATGTATTAGGAATAAAAATACGATTTTGTACGCTTCCTTACATTAAAGTTCTGCTCTCTCTGTAGGAGGTATTGATGGTAACTCGAAGCAATCAGCTGGACTCCCTTGGATAGATTGCTTTTTACAACTTTGACTGTACTGTGTTAGAAACGGGGCTGAATTACACTGTATGTAATTGGATCTGAATGTGACTTTATTTAATTATTTTGAACTGAACTTGGACCAAATTGGATTCTATGCTTCTGCAGATTAATTACATCTCATTGTAAAGTGCCTTAAGATAGCATTTGTTACACTTTCACACTATAAATAAACTGAATGAATTTGTTTGCATAGTGTAGTACTTACTTTTAGCGGCCATGTCCTTACAGCTAATGGAAACAAATGTGATGTTACGGTCTACTCTGTATTGAAACGCTGCTAACTTGACCGTTGATCAGCAGAAAGCCATTGACAACCTCAGTTTTCACAAAATACTTAGTTGGAAAGTTGAGTGGAAAGAAAAATGTAGAAAAAGTGCACTAGTAACAGGGATAAGCTGTTGCTAGTGGACTGAGAGGATTTTGAGGCAAAGCCTATTCAGCAGGTTGAGGGATATTCATAAGGCGTTGACAGCAATTAGAGTCAGAGATTCAAGAGCACCAGACTAAAGTATCCAGGAAATGATACAACTGTCACATTCCTTGTGTTAAGTCACTCCTGAACTACAGGCAAGATCAGAAGGATCTTACCTGACCTACAGAGAAAACATACTGGAGTGTGGCTTAGTGGTCCACAGTCGTCTCCTCAGCTAGATTTTATATTTCATCTGGAAATCAAAGGCCCAGAATCTGGAAAAACAATGGCGAGTCACAGAATCCAAGCTGCTTGAGAGCCAGTGTGAAGTTTTCAGTCAGTGATTATTTGGCGAGTCGTGTCATCAGCTGGTGTAGATCCATTCACTTTTATCAAACCTACCAGGAAATCTTAGACCAGCTTATGCTTTGCTTTCCTGACAGACTTTCTGAAAATGCTGATTTAATTTTCCTGCTGGACGTGTCAGTGGACAGCACAGACAAAAAGTACTAATATCTGCTTTAATAGTCACTGTGCTGGACCTAAACCGAACAAACAATCTGTGGAGTTGTGTTAAGATGAGAGACATCCAACTGAACTATACAGGCCAGCTGAAGGCCACTTCTAGCAAAATGGACTTCCTTAAAGCCTCAGCATAACCACAACTTAATTTCTCCACAGCTTTGACGAGGTCTTGAAGGAAAAATAGGAGCCCAGACTAAATGTATACCAAGATATAATAATCAGAGCTAACAGAAATATAAGCTTGAAATATACAAATTAAATAAAATAAATCTAAGTTTCACTATTTGATTTTACTTACTGAAATGAACTTGGTAGCGATTTTCTAATGCATTTGATATGTGTAGCCTAATATAGCGTTATAATTTGGTAACAGGCGCTAAATAAAGAATTTTTAGCGCATTTGTTCAGATAAATCGCGCAATAGAGAAATAAAAAAGCCGAGAAACTGTTGATCCCTGTTGAGTGAATGGCATTTCTGCTGCAGGAGGACTCGGACCAGGTGAAGCATGCTTTGTGGCGTATTTCAGTCTGCACAGGATGAATGCAGATGTCCCCTTCTCTCTAAACTATTCTCTTCAGACTCGGCAGCCCCTTGCTGAGTTGGTCGCAATCATTGTTTCTCTGCAGCATTAACCACATTCCAGAGAGGCGCATCGCAGCCCGTCTCCTTCCCCACATTCCAGAGAGGCGAACGAGTCCCCCGCGTAAAAACGCCTTTAAATTCAATTCCCCTGCTCTCACTGCGCACATACCGGAATAAGAAGCATATGTGTGGAATATGGGATTATCCAACACGGTCTAGTTTCCACTGAAGCGGCTGTAAGAGAAATCTAGAGGAAAAACCAACAAGGAGAAATTCCTCCGCGCAGCGCGCCATTGACTGTAAAGACCTTTCAACTTAACAAAAACTGAAGTTGACAAACGCAGCGCTGTCGGCTGATACTGTGAGAAAGAGTTTGGTTTTCGGCGCTGGGAGGGAAGCGGAAGGGGACGATGCGGCTTGCGGTGCGGGTGAGCGCCTCGGCCGGCGGTTTTGCGTGAAGGAGCGACGGCTGCGCGGCGGCGTTCTGTTTTGATTTCCATGTGAAACACAATTAGAGCTCCGCGGAGCGCAGCGCACTCTCAACTTGTTTCTCGCCTCTGGAGCGCAACATGGAGCATTATGAGGAGGACCTGGGACTCCGGGCCGCTACGCTGATGGAGGACCTTTCCCTGTACGAAGCCTACAAAGACGGGATGTACAACGCGAGGAGGGACTTGGTGATAAACCCAGATTTGGACTTCTCCGCTCCGGCGGTGGCGGGGCTGAAAACCAAGCCGATGAATGGTACCTCTGTGCTCCACCAGCAGCATCACACTTTGGAGAATTTCACGCCGGGGAATAAAGTGTACAACGCGGCTCCTGTGCGCCCCGTGAACTGCAGCCGGCCGGTTCCCGTGGATTTCTGCGCCCCTCAGAGGGACTCTCCGTACAGCGAGGAGGGCTGCTGCACCAAATCCGAAGTGGCTCTGCCGTGCTACTCTGGCACGTCCGAGAGGCACCGCAGGTACTCCTTAGAGGTGCAGGGCCACAGGTACAGCACCGGCTCCACCTTTGATGGAGTGCCTCTCAACAAAGCGGTGCCGCTGCCCGGCAACAGGTGCAACAGTGTCTGCATAACCAGCAGCCACGACGGGAGGTACGGCGCCGCCAGTCCCCGCTCCAGCCTGGCATCGTCCCTGTCCTCTCAGGAGCAAAGCAAGCATGCCAGCCCGCGATCGAGCATCAGCAGCCCGCGCACCAGCCTGGTGGTACCGGGTCAGGATAGGTACACCAGCCCCAGCCCCAGGTCCAGCTTGGTTCACTGTGAGGGCAACAGCATCCTCAGCCCTCGATCCAGCTATGCAAGCACGGCCAGTGACACGAGCAAACACTCCAGCCCCCGGACCAGCCTCAACAGCTGCGACTGCTGCAGCAAGCCCAGCAGCAACCGAACCAGCGGCATCAGCATGGGCTACGACCAGAGGCACACCAGCCCCAGGTCGAGCACGGCCAGCCAGTACTCCTTCACCACCAGCCCGAGATCCAGCTACTCTGACTCGCGGTACGGGCCTGTGGTCAACCATGACCTGGAGGGGTCCATGATGCTGCACGCTGCGCCGCTGGCCAGTCCCCGCTCCAGCATCTGCAGCCAGGACGGGAGCGCCAGGCCGGGGACCGCGGCGAACTGCGTGGTCAGCCCGCGGTCCAGCATCTCCAGCCACAGCTCCAGAAGCTCCCGCAGCTCCCGGGGGTCAATGAACACCTACCCGGACCTGCAGCTGCCCTCGCCCAGGTCATCCATGCTGGGCAGCGGTCTACCCGAGGACACCTTGCTGCAGGAGTTCGGAGACTCTAACGGGGCTCAGATTCGCACCCATCTGCAGTCGGTGTCCGAACCGCAGCCGCAGCTGGCTCAAGCGGGAGGGACGGTGGAGATAAGCGCCGGCTCGCCGTCCTCCTTTAGCTATGGCGTGTCGTCAAAGACGGCCTCGTCAGGGCAGAGGTATAAGTTACCTTACCAGGTGACCCCCAGCCGAGAGAATGGGCCGAGCCAGGCGGAGAAACGGCTGGAGGCGCTCACATTGGAGCTGGAGAAGGAGTTGGAGATGCACATGAAAAAGGAATACTTTGGTAGGTTTGTTGACTTTTTGAGAAACAAGCAATTAATCTATCGAACACTGTAAATTTTTAACCTAAGTTAGAGATGCGCCAATAATCAGTAGCCTTAATGTTCTCCGATCTGATTCATTTCTTGTTAATTAAATAAATCAAACAAAGTCCAGGTATTTTTTTGGTTCATTAAAACATTAATCAACAATAAACATGTCGTCACCTTCATAAGAGTTTTTATTTTTTTTTCCTTAGAGCACGTTTTGGAAAGAAAGAGGTGATTGTTTTTGACAAAAATACTTTTTGGCAAAAATTAACCATTATTTTAGGAAGGTAAATATTTGCTCTTGATCCATAAAGGGAAAATCTTTAATTCCTTATTTTATCAGTGAGCAAAGAGCCCATTTTTTTTCTCTTTTTTGTGCAATATTTACAAAATGTGGAATCAAACCTGAAAGTAAACCAGAAAATCTGTATCAAGCAGGAAAAACTTGATTGGCGCATCTCTAATTATACCTTTTTGATTTTATTTTGTCTGAGTTTTTCAGGAAATCAAAACGTTTATTCTTCGGTTACGTTTTAATTCTGCTTTTATTTGCATGAGGCGTGAACAAGGAGCTTAAAACAGTCATCAGAGCTTCAGACAGACTGTTTTTGATGAAGTCGCTTTACAGATTAGAAATCTGATCAGAAGTGCTCAGGCCCAGTCCAACAGGTTGCCAGGAAAGTTATGGAATGATGATGTGCATGCAAAACCTACCAGATTTCACACCACAAAGGAAGCAAAGTCATGAAACATCCCTAACATATTTCAATGTAGACAGTCGCTACTAAAACCTGGAATTTCACAGATTTTAAGCAAGGTTTCTCCATGGCTGTCAGAGCTTATTTATAGGCATTCCTTTTCTTCGAAGTCTGTTTGCAGCATGCTAATGCTACATCACCATTAACAGGTCACTCTCTGGCTGATAAGAGCCGCTTTATAGGGCAGTGCTAATGTCTTGGCAGAGCTAACATTTGCAGAAAACGGCACGGCGCTGAATGGAGCCCTCTGTTCTGGCAGAGCACACACCCTTCTGTCATTTGGAGCAGTGTGGTCGGGGTTTGTTGAAAATCAAGTGCACTTTGGGAGTTACTGAACGGGACTGAGGGCAAGGCAAGCTCAAAGCAATCCCCTTGGTGCCATCTGAGAGACATTTTTGGAATAATCGCATTTGCTGTTTAAATAACCACCTTCTCTTCCCCTTTTTTTTTCTGAACTAAAAAAAATGTGTTTTCGCCACGCAGCGCGCTATCATGAGACTTTGTCTTTCAAATATGTTAGGATTGCTGAGAAAGTTCCAGTCTACCTTTAGAGTTTGCAGACAGACAAATGGCTGCAGTGAGAAAACAGTGGCTGGTTCTGTTGCCTGTGCACTTGCTCGGAGTGAGCCGAGACAGCTGTGGATTTGTTCCAGAAGAGCAGGTGAAAGCAGGGAGATGGAAGACAGGAGGGAGGGCTGGGAGGAGGAAGAGCTGAGGAGATAATGGAGGTGGTAATAGATAGAGATGGATAGAGAAAGGAGGAGGGAGGGAGAAGAATGCAGTCAGACGCTCCTCAGTTTGAGCCCAATAGAGACAGCTCTGTTTCTGTAGCGACAGTGTAGAAATTGATCGCCGGGGCTTCTTTCAGGGGGCCCCAGCGATGCCTGCCAGTGGTCCCGCTCTGCCTGCTCCGTGCTGCCGGCTGGCCCTTGTGTGGCCTCTGTTTGTTGTGGTTGCAGAGGAGCTGTGAATCAACAGCTGGGCCCGATGGAAGCTTGCAAATGAAGCAGCAGAGTGAGGCCCGCTCCACCCTCCTCTCCAGCAGCCCCACACCCCACCCCAACTCCCCCGCAAAAGCCCTTCATTAACCAGCCAGTGGGGAGTCGGGCAGCACCAGACACTTGGCACACGATCCTGGCTGGCGGGCCAGACATAGTTAGTGGGGGTCAAGTCTGATCACCTGCCCAGAATTATAATGGCAGTAGTCATGCACATGCCTGACGCACACATGCTGACTTGTGGACAACAGCATGCAGTGTGGTTGCCGCACTGAAGCCTCAGACATGCTGCATGTTTGAAGAGCTCACTACCATTTATGCAAAGTTGCACAAAAAAAAAAAACAACAAAAAAACTAATGCATGAGGATAGTTGTTCTTTTATGTTTACTTTAAATGTAAACGTGAGATCTTCATGTTGCGATATTAGGCTACATTAGTTCTGATAGACAGCATGTGTAAACAAAATGGTCTCATCCATCCATCCATCCATTTCTAACACTCTTGTCCCTATTGGAGTCAGGAGGGCTGCTGGTGCCTATCTCCACCTAACGTTCTGGGGAGAGACGGGGTACAGCCTGGATACGTCGCCAATCTGTCGCAGACTAAATAGTCTTAGTATTTCTTAAATCAATTTAAAGGCACCTTTTCATTCCTTTCATCTGTATTACAAATATAAGTCCGGCTGATATGATTAATCAGATTAATCGTGAATAATTGATTACTGAAATAATCATTAAATAATTCTATAATCAACTAGTCGTTAACTGGAGAATACAGACTCAAAAAAAGGCCATTTGTTGAAAGAACAACATATTCAGAGCATTAAATCAGATAAACTGTACAAAAAATATATTTGCACAAGAAAAAAAATCTTTTATCTATAAATTTGTTATAACTAAAGTTTGTCAAGTGGCACAGTTTTTATTTCACCTGGTTCAAATTCTGGAATGTATAAAGGTCCCCTCACCAGTTTGTCAGTATTTTAGATATTTAAAACAAAATAAATAATCAATAATTATCAATATCGACTGATATGAAATGCTTATATTCCCCAACCTAGTCAAACCTCAGGTGTTACAGTGCACTTAATCATCTTTTTCCACTTTTCCCACTTTTTTTCCCCCTTGACTATACATCATATTGTAAGAATCTTGTAGAGATTCTATTTTATTCAGTAGCGACGCAGTAGAAACAAAACCTGACACTGCAAAAGTTCTCAGAGTTCTTATTTTTGGTCCAAAATCTCACAGGACGGCTGTTAAAGTTTGATGAATCAGGCTGCGCAAGTCTGCTTACAACCCACAGCACATACACCGTTTTTGGTCAAAGTAACACAATCTTTGTAAGACTCTAATCATATATTCCAAAAACATTACATAATCCCAAGCTGTGCCATCATTACATCCAGTTAGTTGGAAAGAATTTCCTCTGTTTGATCTCCAGTATTAGATTTCAGTGAGATTTCCTTTTTTCCCCAGAAAGGCTCAGCTACCAAATACATGT
Source organism: Girardinus metallicus (assembly GCA_903067095.1). NCBI lineage: Eukaryota > Metazoa > Chordata > Actinopteri > Cyprinodontiformes > Poeciliidae > Girardinus > Girardinus metallicus. Next base: position 22,457 of record CAEGAE010067646.1, on the reverse strand, counting down.
GAATCTGACACCAATAAAGTTTTCTCACAAGAATAATGCTCTGGCGCTGAGCAGGGTGCTTTCTGCCAGACTACCATCTGAAACATAGACATTACGGCTGGGAAAGCCACAAATGTATGTTGCGTTAAGTGATGGTGTTTTATTTTTAACCATGGAGTGCACGCTGCATCCTGTCCCTGCCAAATCTACATGTTCTGACATGGGCACATGAGAGATCCTGCATCCTGTTTTCCAATGACTAACAAAGAGCGCTCAGGAGATTTCCCCCCTGTCCTGTAAGACCATAACCACATCCTAACTTCAGAGACGCTCCAGGATTTATTGCATGTGGGACAATAAATCACGTTTACTGTTAATGTTTACAAGTTGACGCGTGAAAATTCAAAAGTCTTGCTAGCACATGGTGTGGGGTTGTTAAGTAACAGCAGCAGCAGAGCTTCAGCTAGATGGAAGAAAGATGTGGAGGTAATTCGATGGAGCTGTGGAAATAAATCATCCTCTTCTGTTTAGTTGTTGGAGTCAAAGCCGAAGAGTCATGGTGGGAGATTGTTTGCCACGAATTATTCATGCAATGAAGCCATACAAAAGAAGAAGATATAATAGGATCCATATCTCTAATGCAGCGCCTTGCAAAAGTATGCATACCCTTACATACAAGTGGCAGCTAAGTCATCTCACGGCCAGATTTATGGTAAATAACTAATATTTTCTGTCTTCCTCGTCTCTTGAGCTGTAATTTTAGGTTGGCAGTCATGTCTTGGAACGTTTACAGCTCTGACATGCTCTTTCCGTTTTTAGATGATGGATTTAGGAAAGCTCTATTAGATGTTCAAAGATTGGGATTTTGTTTAATAACCTCACCTGCTTTAATCTTCTCCACAACTTTATCCTTGACCTGTCTGCTGTGCTCCCTGGCTTGTGATGTGGTTTGTTCACTAATATTCTCAAATAAACCTCTGAGGCCTTCACAGAGCAAAATATTTATAGTAAGATTAAGTTACACACAGGTGGAATCTATTAGCTAATTAGGTGACTTGTAAAGGAAATTGGTCAGATGTGAGGATAAGAATAAACGTCTCATCTCCCCACTTTTCAGACTTATATTTGGAAAAATAATCGTAATCATGTGCAAATTCAAAAACTCTATTCATAAATATGCATAATAACATAAAACTTTGGGGCTAAAGCACAGTGAGTTTATTTTGGGATCATTGTTGACTCACATGTTATGTAATCCAGATAATCATTGATTTTCCTTCTTTACACTTTTGGCCTGCAGCCTTTGGTCTGTGAGACACCAGCCAGTGACAAGGAAGCCTAAAATCAGGGTGATTAATTTAATTTCACAGCCAATAATTGTCTAAATTGCAACTAATATACAATATGCTAAATTACTCTAAGCATGTTGCACATCAACCACATGATTTTTGTATCCATCAACAACTTTCTGGCATAATTTTGGCTGCATTTCTGACCATTGTCCTTGGTAGGATTGATAACTAAATTAAATTGGCTTGTTTTCTGGCACAGAAATGACTTTCAAGCAAAGTCCTCACATTTTCAAGGCATTTGAGATTAAGGCCAGGCCAGAATCATTCATATTTGCCTGCTTTGTCCACTCAGTCACAAGTTTTAATGTATTTGTGTTCATTGTCCTGTTGGAAAAACCGTTTTTGTTGAAGTTTCAAACTTATAGCAGTTAATTTTATGTGAAGTTGATCAATTTGTCTCCTCACTTGTTGAATGTCCTGTAGCAATGTCACCAAAATAGACCCACGGCATGATTTTAACACCACCACCACCATGCTTCACCGTTAATACAGTGTTATTACTGAACATTGTAGCCAATGTGTCTTCTATTAGACGGCAGCAGTGTGGTAGTAGCTGTGTGTCAGCAGAACAAAACCCCAAACAGATTTAAAACTGATTTATAGAAATGACCTTCGCAATTTCTGACTTCAAGCCCATTGATAACACACAAAAAAATAAGGGTCCACGTAAGTCAAATGAGCTTTACCCTTTCTTGTACAAAGAGTGGTCAGATCGCCAGACAAAATGATGCCAGAAGCTTGTCGATGCTTAAAAAAACTCTGCATCATTGACATCCAAATTGATGATGAGTGCATATAATCTTCTGGCTATTGTTGTCCTTATTGTGACCTAATCCAATCCTTTGGTAATCTGTATTTAAAAGGTCTGTGTTTGTTGCTGCTTTACTTTTTGAAGCCAGATGGGAGCAGTAATGAATTGCTCCCATCAAGGAGTGTTAATTTAGCCACTGTCAGCTTTAGTTTAGTATATTTGGTTTGCAATGTCAGTCAGTTCATCCAGATGCTAACTCTTTGGTGCTTGCGTGGTCGAAACATTATCTTTTTGTTTGTACACATATGATACTACTTCTCTGAAATACTGCACACAAGTAAACTGTGGTATTGAATTTTTGGTGCTTTCTGTTATTCATTCATTTCTTATAAACATTAGAGCAGGAAACACATGTTCCAACAGTGTTTCCACGTCTCTGGTTTCAGCTCGTCGAAGTAATGAAAAAATTTAATTAAGGTTTGTTTTGTATTTAATTTAACGCAATTTTCGCTGGAACTGTTGCAAAATAATTACCAAACTCCACAACATCACCCCTGGCACTGTGCATATGCTTCAAATGCATTCTGAAAAATCTGCATTTCAATGATAAATGAATGTATTTATTTCCTCACATGAGGGGAGGGGTGTTGGCGTTCAGATCCCCTGTTGGGATCTTGTACGATGTTGCATCCTGTGGGTACGCTGACCCAAGACTCACCCCATCAAGACTCTGACCCTGCACTCGCTGAGGAATGTGACCTCAATGAAGGTTGTCTTGTGTTGGAGAGATTTTAGATCGTTAAGCTTCTGCTGCTGCTGTCTATCAAACCGTTGTGAGACACTGCTTTCTTGTTTGCTAACTGAAGTTGACAGTAGTTTGTGGAGCCGGTTTCTTCTTGGGGGACGGTGGATGGTTTTTGTCTGTAGGTTCAACAGAGCATCACCCAGTGTCTGGCAAAAACACCTGTATGCACAGACATCTGTGTAATAGATGTACACTATGACCAATTTCTGATTTAATACATTTTTTTCTCATTTTTGTTGTAAAAAGAAATTTCAAGTGACAGAAAATATTTTCTGAAAGCAGCTTTTATTTCAGCCATCCCTTCTTTGAGTTGTATGACGGAGTAATAGGCCCAGACTATGAGAATTTTTGCTTAATTACAAGAATATGACCATAATATTAACAGAATAATGGCACAATTTTACTAGAAGTCCTAAAATTAAGAGGAAAAAAAGTCTTTTAAATAAGAAAAAAGCACAACCTGATGTGACCAGTTCAGTCTGTGGTTTTCTTCAAAATAGAATCAGTCGTTTACTCAAAAAAAATCTACTGATAATTTGATGCTGTTGTGTTAAAAGATGAAGTATCACTTCACCAGATGCTCAACATTCCTCATATTAAATTTTTATTTTTTTTGTAGGTGTTCTCAAAATATTACTATTTTCTTCTCCTAACATTGCAACTACGTTCTTGTAAAATTATGACATTATTCTTGTAGTTAAAAAAATTAAAATTCCACCATGTAGTTGACATAAATTCAAAGTCCAAATAAATAGAAGATGTAAAACACAGTTGTCAAACAAGATGGCAGCCCTGGGCGTGCTGATGTCACTCTGAACTATAGAAACCCAAGAAGCTTTCAAAGAGTAAGAATTTGATCAATATCTAGGCTGAAATTAGTCTACGACACTTTTACCTTCCACTCAACTTTCCATTAATATTCTTTGGGATCAATGTGAGAGCTGTTACTTAACATTTTGGTATGAAAAAAAGTATTTTTTGTTGTTCTTTTGTAATCTAATTTCTGGAGGAAATTACCTCTGGGTTAAGCAATACTAATACAAGTTTTCACTCAGTTTGTAAGGAAAGTATATTTAAATATATTTCCCTTTTTTATATAGTTGCTGCAATAAATCAACTTTTTAAATATATTCTGTTGTCAAGATACACATTAGTGTCTTTAGATTTAGAGGATTTTGATTTAGTTAGATTAACTTGGTAAGTTGGTAAGTAAAAATATTCAGCTAGGCTGAATATTTTTTAGTTGAATTCTTTGTGAAATTTAAGGTAAAAATGACTCTCTGGCTAATCAGTTTGACATTTCCTGTAAAAAGAAAAAGTGCAGGAACATTGTCTTCCAGCCTTTTCTTTTTGGAATGCGTGTCCCATCCACATTGTTTCCTCTCAAGGCTTTTTTTATGTAATCTTCTGCTTTCGTCAAGTCGTCTGCCTTCTAACAGCATGGAAATGACAAAAGGGAGACTTGTACAGTCAGAGTCTCAATTTATTCATGAAATATTTCTTCTGATTTAACATTCACACCCCCTCCCATTTCAGCAAAGCTGCGTGTCTAGAGCAATTTGTTAATATGTATGTTTTAATGACAAACCTATGAATTTCCTAATTCTGTTTGCCTTCAAAGCCGATCGGAAGCACAGAAAGCTGAGTAATAATTATAATAGTGGAAATAAAGCCAGAGCAGAAAGACATCTTCCCATTGTCTAACAAGAAAGGAGTCGGGGATGACATTGTTGCACATCCAGAAATTCTCCTTCATGTCTGGATTGTGACAGCTGCACTGCGTTTTGCTGTCTTATAAAGCATAATCTCTTTATTCTGCTGCTTTTTCTGAGAATACACATAACGGTCAATAACGCAGCCATTGTCTATGACAGGTATCTGCGTGAAATGTGGGAAGGGTGTGTACGGGGCCAGCCAGGCATGCCAGGCCATGGGGAACCTCTACCACACCAACTGCTTCACCTGCTGCTCATGTGGTGAGTAACACCTGTATCATAGCTAAACTTTCTTGTAATTATTTTATTGTCGCTTTAATGGACTTTAAAACTACAGTGTCGGCCAATAAATGAAGAAAATGGGCACCTTTAGTTGGTAAGAGTTACTGAATCCAAAATGTTCAGATTCAGTATGCGTCACACCTGCAGGGGTTCCACCTCCATCCCTGCAAACTCTGTTTTGTGTTTACAGATGGAGCTAGCATCACACTTTTCTGCCTTCTCTGTGAACAATTTTCATCCAAGAGTTATTAATTATTCTCTGGTCTTATTACTATAGTGATGTACTCACTATAGCAATGAAGAACTGTAGAAAGGTACATAATTCCTCACCGCAGGAGACTTTCTGTGAACTAGTTGAACAGAAATATCAACAATTTCTGAGTGTATTTCTGCATAAAGTAGAGCAGCAAACTTCTGGCCAATCATACAGTTGAACAGAACTCCGTTGAATTAGTTTGAGTTTGGCTGGCGGATAACGCTCTGCGAACAAAATGAAGCAATTTTCGCCACGTGTATGCGCTAATGAGAGATGATTTTGGAATTTCAGATGAAGCATGTCAGCCAAAAGGGACAAAAGCAACTTTTCTTTTCATTTTTTTTAAAACATCAAAAATACTGGCATGGGTACAATGACATCAGTCATCATCATAAGTTTTGGTGTCAGTTAATTTTTGATTCATCGCCGAGGTTTACTACAAGATATAAAATATTATGTATCACTGTGATATATGAAATGCTTTGCAAATATGCTCCACAGAAGCCACAGGAAAAGTGGCTCCCTAAAGTCAGTTAGGAAACGGAAATAACTTTATTTGAAATAACACTCCAGACTAGAAATTGATATTTAACTAGTTTAAATCAGTTTTTTAACTAAATTAAGGAATATTCATAGCAAATTGTAATCAAATAATAAAAACAGTATTTTTTTCCAGAGGGTGAGCAATCTGCAGTGTCTTGTAGGAAAAGAAGTGGCTGACTTTGTATTGAAGTCACTGCAGGGGCTTTCTGTTGTCATTGCTTTTGAACATCAAGTTTGACATTTTTTATTCTATTGAAAGCGAGAGAGACACGGGTCTTTCAGATGTGATGTTGGATTGGATCCACTGCTCTGTGACAGTTTGAAAGGAAGCACGAGTAACAGTTTTTTGCATAAAATCTAGGAATTTCGTCTTCTATACTTATGCTGAAATATGCTTCTGCGTCCATACATGAAAAATAAACTTAAAGATGAGCCATTAGGCTTTTTATAAGTGCAAAATTAAAAATTTAGCGAAATAAGTAGCATTTTTGTCTCTTCTAAGTAAATTTCAAGGTAAAATCTCAGTAAAGGTAAGAAACTATTGTTTACCTTCGTCCTGGTAGAACGTGCGTGTCTATTAACCTGATAGTGAATACTAATACCGATATCATTTAGAGGTAGTGAGATGAACTTAGGTCCTCATTCACCCATATTTCTCACCTTTCCAGTTGTTTTTAACTTTATTTTGTAAACTAAATGACTTTCAAATATAAGAGGTCTGTTCTTCTGTCTTTTCCATTTTGAAGAAAGCACTGTATCACATCATATTTGTACTCCAGATGAAAAAGGTGGAGAAAATAATTGCTAATTAATAGTTTCTAGACAAACACATTAACTTAAATAACTAAAGCTTAAATTGTAAAAATTAGTGGTGGGACTCGATAAAAATTTTAATTGCATGGTCTCCAGTAAATGTGGAGGACAGTGTAATTTGTTCAGCCTTGAAGGATGAACAACAGCAATAAGTTTTATTTCTAAGCAATATAGTCATACCTTTAATAACGTTTTTCTTTCCTACTTCAGCAACAAAACCCTAAATCACATTTCACACTCCTGCTTTCTTCCAGTCTAGATGCGTGAAGATGTTTGGGGCGTGATAAAATGTAAAACACTGAAAAGCAGAAGTGTTGAGTAACTGATCTTCTATATATATCACAAGAATGGGGAAGTTGGCCAAATGCAGCAGAAAAAACATCACCCCCTTCCACTTTTTTTTTTTTTTTTTTTTTTTAAATAAAACATAATGCTGCTTGTGTTGCTTTATTAATAAATCATAAGCTGGTTTCACAGTTTACATCAAAACAATCTCATGCATAAGAAATTTTCCTCAATAATGCAGCAATGAAATAAATTGTTTAGTTATTTTTCTCTTTCTTCGTAAAGTACAGTAAGAGTGTTTGTGCGTCATTTCTTTTTTTTTTTTTTTGGACGCCCCTGTCACCCTACTCTGGACCACCTCTCCTGTTTCCCATGGAAACAAGAGGAAGATGGTTAGAGCGAGCCTTTCAGCCTGGATCCATTCTTATGTGCAGCATGTATACTGATCCTTCACCTCGACCCCTTGGGCTCTGGAAGAACTGCTATAATTTACATGTAACCAAAGCCACATAGTTTCCGATTTATTGTGTGTCGAATGAATGAGGGACCAGATGCCGAGTGTCTAGTTGCTGAGGTTGCAAGGTATTCTGTGGAAAACGAGCCTCGGGTCCGGTTGGAAGCTGTTTTAATCGGCCTTATGATACTTTTACAGTTTGCTTAGAGGTCATCTTTCAACGATTTGGACAAAGAAATTGTGTCATTAGGTCTTTGAACTCGATCTAGACTGAAAGTGTTAACTGAGTTAGACGTCTCTGGATTTAGACAGAAAACAGAGACCTGAGAGGTTTATCAGAGGAATCATTTCCACGATTCATCAGCAGGTCATTCTCGGAGATTCTAGTTGCTTAGCAGGCTAACCCACCTCTCAGGATAGTTTATTGGTAACGTAAACGACATAATCTATCAGTTGACCTCTTGTAAATGGGAATGTTTTCTTTTTATGCAGTGTTTTGCAGGCCTCTGAGAAGTTTAGTTTCAAAGTGCCTGCAGTTGTCATAACACACTCCAGTGATTTATGAGGAGCTGCGTTCTCATGTCTTCAGTTAGTTTTTTGGTTTTTTTTTTTTGTGCAGAAGTCCTCTTGGAGTCTGGAACTCCACAGTGAGGCCGAGTTTGCTGAGACATTGCTCGCTGGTAGCCTTGGGCTTTGTTTAACCATGCATAATTGAGCCCTCCTCTTGGCTTACTCCCATAGTTGCACCCTTTTTTCATGAGATGGCCAAGAATGCAACCCTCCCCACCACCACTTCAGCCAGCCATCCCTGGAGGACCTCAATCACACACACGCACACACACGCACGCACACCCCGAGTCACAAAGTGTACCAGACCTGCTTATCAGAGAGGGCAGGCCTGCTACGGACTCACTTTAAACGGCACACGCATGCCAAAATGATTGTGTATTTGCTCTGCCACACGTACAAAAGAGGAAGTTGTTTTGGGTCTGTTGAACACTGATTTCTGTCTTTCAGGCATTGCAGTAAATATGTTGCTTGGGGCTCGTCATTTTGTCTTGGAGTTGCACACTTTTATCTGAAGTCCCAGACCGATAGTTTACCTTTTCAGAAGTGGAGTTGTGTGAATAGTTAAGTGTAGTCAGTACAAGGGTTATAGTTGTTTTTTTTTTATTATAGTTTAGTTTTATTTCGTCCTGACTTTTTGTTTGTCTAATTCAGTTAGTTTTAATTAATTTTCAGAGTGTGTTTGCTAGTTTTTATTAGTTATAAGTTAAATATTGTTTAGTGTTTCTTAGGCATAGTGGTAGCTTTAGTTTTTAGCTGCAGAATCCAGCATGTTTACATCCTGCATTGTGATTACGTATACATCGATTGCCCAACAGAAGATACTATTTTCAAAAAATGGATTCAATTTAGCATAATCCAGCATAAGTGTCACCACCAGGAGTATGGAGGACCGAAATTTGACATAAACTGCTTGTGTGGGGAAAAAAATAATAATTTCACTTCAGTTCTACTGGCTAATAAATAGATTTATAACCAAGAAAACAAAAGATGTCACAGCTGTAATTTCAGTATGTTTTAACTATTTTTATAAATTCACAATATAGTTCCAGTTAGTTTAAAATTTTCCCCATTAATTACGATTTTATTTATGTCAGTTAACAGAAATGCTTTCTCAATTTCATGTCATTATTTTGTTAGTTTTAGTTAATTAAAACAACCTTGGTCAGTACCTTATCTGCTTCATCAAAGCAATTCAGTTTAGAAAATCTAAATTTCTATTGGAAAAATTGAGCTAGAAGGAGGAAGAGTGTGGTACAAAGACATGATGGGGAAGGAGTCTGGGTAGTCAGGGAAGTATGGGAGTCACAAAAGTATTTACATCTCTTGGACTTTTCCACATCTTCATAAGACGATGAACTATTTTAGTGGTGCACAACAAATCGGAACACAGAAACATGTGGCATCAGAGGGGCTTACATGCAAAATGTCAAATTTAGCAGTGAACAAACTGTTCACACCAACCCCTTCTGTGAAGTGTTGAAACATGGTGGTGGCAGCATCATAGTGCGAAGATGTTTTTGTTTTCTACATCTGCTCAGAGCTGATCGGAAGATGGATGGAGCAAAAGGATTTTTAGAAAGAAATTCTGTTAGAAGTTGCAAAAAAAGACATAAAACTTGACCAACCAGCAGGATGATGACACACATGTTGCTCACTCGCTCCACTTCTTCTCGTTAGCCAGTTAGCATCACCTGGACAGCTCATAGTTACTCGTTTCTGTGTTGGAGTAAGGAGGACTCGGGTGTCGAACTGCAGCTGACACCAGTCAGATTAAATCTGAGAAGTGGAAGATTGATTTGTTGTAAAACTCATCCAGCATGTTTACATCCTGAAGCAATAAATTACTCTCAGTTACAGTTTTAAATATATATGCTGTTCGAAAAGTCTGTAGCTTGCTGGAAACGAGTAGACGTTCTCATTAGAAGAGAGAACGGTCGGTGAGCTGTGGCTAATGAGCCAGGAGAAATGGTGTGTTTTTGACACCCCCTATGTAACCTTTCTGCTTTGTTTGGGCTTGTGGGTAAAATAATAACCTGAAGACTGGGAGGTGTGAGAAATGCCATTTACAGGAGCAAGGACTTTTAATACAAACAATGTTTGCTCCCTCTAGGTTAAGCCAAAGTGGCAAATTTAAATAAATCATTTATATGTTTTAGATCTTTAATCTCATTTACATCTTTCTGTAGTCTGAAGTTGATTCAGTTCAGTAAGGTATGCAAAATCAATTTTAAATATGTTTTGTTGAAGCAGCAGACCAGATCAGTTGAAAATAGATAAAATAGAGCCTTTGGTAAAATATTGACATCAAAGCAAAAAATATCTGTTTTCAAATCCCAAATGCAGAGAGGTGGAAAGTGAAGAAGCTCTCATTAATCCTCTCCTCCACAGCCCCTTTGGTGCATTAGAAAAAGCAACAACTGGAACTTCCTCTGCTAAATTTGGAGCTTGTATGACATTAACAACGCTCATATGCATTTTGTAGTTTCAAATTTAAATCCATAGGCTCAAAAGGAGTCACAGCAGCTAATAATCAGTGTTTAATTATTGAAAAGCTCATTCGCGTCTGTAACTCAAACCATCTAACACATTCTAATGGCACAAAAACTGGTGTTTTTCAGTCCTCTATTTGTGTTGATTATGAAGATTTTCACCTTACAGCTTTTGAAAACATAACTTTTGATATCAGAATATTGTATTTTGTCGGCTCCCCTCCATTCCACTGCATTCGGATAGTGTTGTGAATTTGGAAAGCACTTGAGTACAGTGAACTCATTGTCAAGTTCAAGGAACCAGTTTGAGACGAGTTGGGCTCCATTGCCCCTCAGGAGCCTGAACCGTTATCACAAAGCAGGATGAATCCATGTTTTCAGGGGATTTTTTTTTTACACCAAATCTGAGCTTAAAACATTGAAATGTCACAGCTAAAATTGAAGACTCATTGGATCAGGTTTTACAAATCTGTTATCCTCCAATTTTGGTGAGGCTGTGTGAACTGGAACCTCAGTTAGGGGTGGGCAACATGGAGTTAGAACTTTATTGCAATATTTTGTGATACTTTTGCGATAATGAGGAAATTTTTTTTTTTTTATAAACTATTTGTAAACACTGTTCTTTAAAAACGGGCTTCTTCAGGAGGCCATTTATTTAAAGAAGTGTGATTTATATCACTAAGCTGCACACAGAAATTGCATTTAATCATATTTTCAAATGTACTGATATTTATTGATGCTCTTGTGGAACAGACAATGGAGAAAATATATTTTTTAAACTTTTTTGATAATACTGCCAGTTTTGTTTCTTACTTAGCAACATTAATTGAAATTTAACAAGGCAACAATAAATCAAAATTCATATCATAATAAGAGGTTTTTCACAATAAATGATAAACGATACGATAAATGCCCAGCCCTAATCTCAGTTTCCTGTTTCTAGCTGGCTGGAGAAACACTGAGAGGTGCCCACTGCCATTCAGCATTTACTGTGTTGAGCTTCTGTCATCTTGAACCAGTCTGCCCATTTTCCTCTGGCCTCTAATAAGCAGGCTGACAAGTCTAAATTAGTAGGTCAGTGTGCAAGCTACCCAGATTGTGTAAAAAAAAAATACCATCAGCTGAAAACTGGTGGCTAAAAGAGGAATATGTCTAGCTGCAAAAAACAGTGGAGGGATGTCACAGATAGTTTTATCCTTGTCCAGTGGTATGTGCCTGATATTTTTGCAAATGATTTCAGTAATAAAATAAATTGTTCAAACTGATTTTAACAGTTGCTTTTGTTAAAGTTGCAACTCTAACATTACCTAACATTGTGAAACATTCCAGCAGTGGTTGCTAAATCAAGGCGCAGTGAGGAACAGCAAGCCGATACAAAATGCTGGCTGGAGGTATTTGGTGCCGTTTGGTTTGTGAATGCACTGCAGAAAGCAGATCGTGAGTGCACTGCAAAAATACAAAATGTTTCCAAGTATTTTTGGTCCAGTTTCTAGTGCAAATATATTAGTACACTTAAAATAAGACAAAACTAACTTACGAGTAACTTTTCAAAAAGAAACAGGAGCTTGGGTTAAATCAGTAATTCCATAATATTGATGCAAAATAATCTGCCAGTGGAACAAAACATTTTAACTTATATTATGGTAAGAATTTTAACTTATAATATTTTAAAAATGCCTTGTTCCACTATAACTAGTACATGTTCATCAATATCAAGAAATTACTGAAAAGTTCTTGTATGTTAGCTTTAACCTATTTAAAGTGTACTAAAATAATGGCACTAGAAACTAAACCAAATAACCCAGATTTGTGTTTTTGCAGTGTGCAAAATGTGTGAAGAAAATTGACCTAAAAGCATTACTTCCTCAGTTGAGATATGAATCAATCAGTAAGACTTCACTATCATAAATATGTTGATGTAACGCTTTTAGATGAATGAAAACATTTGTTAGATTTTTTCATCTGCATCAAGTGACTGGAGCTGCGTCAGTGTGAATGCAGGCTACTGTACACCGCATCTGAATGATCAGAGCCTCTAAAGTATTTTTTTGCTAAGCAGCTAGATTTCACAGTCAGAGGTATGATTGCACGTTTTCAGCTGTTAGCTGCACAGAGTCGCTGAATCTACAACTTCAGATTTTTCAGTTAATAAAATAGAAAACATAGCTTTTCTCAAGAACAAAACTACCCTGCAACAGTTTCCTCCTCAGAGGAAAAACATCCATCTCATGTTGAAGCACATCACCAGGCATATGACGTCGAGGAAGTTGACAAATGCTGCATGTTGGAATGCGACTTGAAATTTCCAACATATGAATCAGCGTTTTCGGTTCTGTTTAGTCAGAAGTCCAGAGAAGTACAAGCTAACAATACAACATTTCAATTACAATGTTGCTCCATCTGACAGTAACCCAATGAAAGGAGGAGAAGTGCCTGGAGTATTGAGAATGAATTGCTATTAAATTATCAATGGTTTTCCGTACCAGTTCATTCCTGCTTTTGGTTTAGATTCTCATTCTAGTGTATTTATGTAGTGTGAGTTTCAGTTTTATTCTATCGTGTTGCTTAGCTCCCTTGTAATTAATTTGTGTGGTTATTAGTGAGCCTCCCTGCTGGGGTTCTTGCCTAACCGTGCTGCATTTTCCTGATTAGTCACACCTGGTTCTCCTGTCACTTTTTATTCACATTTGCAGTAGCTTAAAAGCCAGTGAGTTCTCTTACCTCCTCCTGTTCTCCCATTGTCTTTTTCTCTGTGGTCTGTTTTGTCCGCCAAACCAGTTTCCTTCATTGATGAGTTCTTGTTGTTCCTTCGGTTCCTGCTGTTTTCTCAAACATTTAAGTTTATGGATTATATTAAAATCAGTTCAACTAAGATCTTTCCCTCGCCCTGCCTGCACTACTGTGACTATTAACAAGAAATACAAGCTCACACCTTTTGAACTTGCTCTGACTGCATATTTAATCATCTCACTGGAAATGGGAAAGATAACATTTTTCTAACCAAGGTGTAATATTTTTCTCAATAAGAACTTTTCATATGTTGCTAACTTTAGCAGATTTCTGTTTCTGTCTTTTTGCTGAAATCTATGAATTAAAACCAAAATAACAACCAATTGTATTAGACAGTGGGTTAGCTTATTTTTGCTCTCATTTTTCTGCTTTAAATAAAATCAGTTATTAGATAAACATACTTGTTTCAGCTTTACATTTTTCATATGACCACTGTGGTTAATTTCTCTGAAACCACCCTAAATTTACAGAGTCTACATATTTGTAAACCATAGTTATATTCACATTTTAAAGTTTGATATTTAGAAACATTTTCTATCAGACATGTGGTATCCCAGTGATTGAATGTAACTTTTTTTTTTTTTTTTTTGAGGCTCTAGTGGCCTTTATTTGAAAGTAGCTTGACAGGAAATTAGGGATTGAGAGAGGGAGAAGACATGCGGCAAATGTCGCCAGGCCGGGAATTGAACCTGCGACCACCGGCATGAGGACTAAAGCCTCCATATGTGGGTTGTGCTTTGCACCTGCGCCACCACAGCACCCCAGTGATTTGTTAAACAAGCTAAAGCCAATTAAATGCAATAAACTCTACCACAAAACTCTCTTAAGAGGAAAGAGTTTAAAAGTTAAGCAACATGTCAGATACAGAAGGAAACACACTAATTGTACGCCTGCAGGAAGTGACAAAATATTTAATAATTCCATGAAAATCTGCTTTAAAAATAACACACAAATTCACAATAAAGTTGAGTTATCTGTTTTTGTATGTAGGCAGCCATTTAGCATTTTACTTTTATCCAAAAATGAATGTAGATCTTTTTTTTTTATATGTTGGACCAACACAGAGTCTAGCAAAGCTGTGAAATGAAATGAAAAGGATGGATGCATTTAATTTATTTTTTAAAGGAAAAGGTGTGGCATATGTATTCAATTTTCCTGATTCAGTTTTTGGAGCGGCAAGTCTCTGCCTCTACCAGCTTTGCATATCTAGAAACTTATGTTTAGCTCAAGGTCAAACAGGCTGCATGGAGTGTGTGCACGAACGTCGACTCATTATTCCATTGTCAATATCAAAAGGTTTGTGAAGGAACTGGTGCCAAACCCAATGTTCATTGGCCCAGAGTCAGTGTTCATCCTGCACAGGTCACAACACAGAGACACAACCATGCATACACACACTCATAATAAAGGCAATGTCCAAAGACCAGCTAACCCAACAGTCATGTTTTTGGGTTGTTGGAGGAAGCAGGAGTACCTGGAGAGAACACAGTCATACTTGACAACATGCAAACTCCATGCAGAAAGACTGGCTGGGATTGGAACCAAAGACCTTCCTGCGAGGCAACAATTTCTGACCAATTGTTGCACAATTTGACATTTGAAAATAAATTTTGTTTAATGGAAACACTGAAATAATAAAAAAAAACGAAAAACAGCCAAAAAGAGGTCTTTTTGGTCATATCAAAATTGGTTTATTTAGCAAAACTGCAATGGCAACAATTTATTCGCATAAAACGAGTCGTGATCAACAGCCAGTTTGTGCCACTGGTGCAAACCACAAAGAAAAAGATGGCAGAAAGTAGTTGGTGGATGATGGCGCGGCATGATTTTTTTCAATGACTTCCCACATAAAAAAACGTATTCACGTGTGACTTTAATTACGTTTCTTAATTAGTGTAAATACAGCAATTTGAAAATTCAGTTTTTATTTTTTTGACCGCATTTGTAATGGAGACACAGCTGGTGACTGCTCTGCTCTGCAGTACATCTGTGAACATGTTTTCAGTATTTGCCAAAAATTATCAATCGGACTTAAGTTCTGACTTTGTCTTGATGGACATGTTTTGATCTACCCCACATGAATAGGTCTAGGACAGTTGTCCCGATGGGAGATAAACACAGCCTCTAACACGATTTCCCTGCTTTTACTTTCAAACATCTTCCCAGTGAGTCTCACCTGCTTCTCTGTTCACACTGAAGAAAATCATCCCAGCTTAATGATACAAACACCATAGGATGTGCTCTTGTTTGTGTCTAAATGCAGCATTATTATATAAAGCATGAATTTGATAACTCAGACAATGTCTTGCTCTTACTTGTATACTACTATATGTGTGAAAGTGGATGTATATATATTTTCTTTGTTTCTTTTTAATCTAATAAGTTGCATAATATGCACTTTTCTTTTAGAGGCTTAGAAATAAGGCAATAACAACAAGAAGGGGATAAATACAGTTTGATTTAGTGACTTTTCAGATTTATATTTGTAAAAATGTTTGAAAGGCATTATAGTGTTTGTAAAACAGTATTAGAACTCATATATAATTTTTTAGCCAAAAACTGTCTTCTTAACCATAGACTGTGTTCTAAAGAATTAAAAGTGAATTAGAAAAATTAGGTCAGAAGATGATTAGAGACTCTAGAAGCTCTGTTTAAATACCGTATCTGTTTGTTTAAGTATATAACCCTACAGTAATTGTTGACTCTCATGTGAGTTTGGACTGAAATAGCATAATTAATGGCTTTTCTGGTCAGTTAACACATTTAGATAAGAATGAGATAAGCCTCATATGAGCTGGGTTTGTATTGCAGGTAATGATGGCAGAATGTAGCCAGGTGTTTATTAGCATTATAGCGATACTGTTCCCTTGTGTTTTCCTTCACAGAAAGTCCCACAGGTGGCTTCGTCCACTTATTACTCAATAAAGGAGTGCAAACAGATCCACTGGCCTGTAGGAAGACATAAACCTGCACAGCTTTAGCAAACAATGGCTTCACTCAGGTTAATAAAAAAAATAAAAGAGGGTTTTCCATATACATAATTGTGAAGATTATTATTTCCCCCTGCAGTCCTGTCAGATTGCTTGGAAAAAGTTACCAAGAGTCACATTTCTTAAGTTTGTAGGCAAAGGAAGAAAGTCAAATGTTTTCAGTAGCCGCTGCTCTGCCACAACAAGGCCAGTGTAAGAACCTCAGTTAATGTGACCTGCAGATCTTCCAAATCTTCCAACTGCAGGGCAGAACGAGCACAAGCCTCAACACACAGAGGGATCAGCAGCACAGCCGCGTGGACCTTCAAGAAATAACCCCGACCTTTCAGTCAAAACAGCGAAGCGCTGTGTCTGCCGAGAGGCCCGTAGCATTTTGTTGATTAACAGCACTTCCGTTTATTCAGAATGCAGAGAAGAGCACATTGTTTTACATACCAGATTGCTGCAAAACTAGCAGTTCTCGTAAAAGTGTAGGGTCAGCCCAAGGCCCGGGTCACATGCAAAGAGGGACGGATTCAAAGGTTATCTTTGTTTATTGACTGATACGACCGCAGCTTGACTCGTGTGGCCCCAGACACACGTGAGCATACTTTAGCAAGATCCTTGTGGACAAATCAGGAACTTCTGTTTGCATACAGACTGACAGTCATGTGAGCAAATCCAAGCCCTAACTGACATAATGAAGCTGGGGGTAGTTTTTTGTCTTTGCCAGCCCATCATATGATAAGACTAGGACCATTTTCTTAAAGAAATTCTTAGTTTTCTTTCAATAAAGAAATTTGGGTTCCAAGGTACTGCTGTTACTTTTGCCCTGCTACAAAAATTTCCAGTCTGAAGTCTTCCAACATGGTGTTTGAGATGAATCCGTAAATGTTCTAATACAAATTATTATTGCACCATTTTGCATTGAGACCAAAACTGCAAACCTGTCCTGCTTTGGTTATTAGGATTTTGGGGCTGATTTGGAAGAGTTTAAGTCTTTTGCAATATTGGGGGAATTTTCTGGACAAAAAGACAAAACTCTGCTGTGTAAATGAACCCTACATGCAGTGGTAAAATTAATATTTAGTGACTTAATCGTAGAACATATTTCAGGGTCCTGAAATTTGAACCAATAAAAGAATTGGTCATGTGTGATTCTTCATATCTGCAGACTGAGTGTCTGCAGAGAGTAGCATGGAGTTAGCCTCTGAATATGTTCAAAAGGTGTCGTCAGTTATTCTGAAAAGCAATGTTACGTTGCCATTTATTCAGTTGACAGTTGATTTATAAACAAAGCACAATTTAAAATGTCTTGACCACTTTCAAACCAAAATGACTGTAATTAAAAAAAAATATCTGAAAAACACAAAACCAATGATTTAAATGATTTCAGTTGAAATTACATACACTGAGTTATTCAGATGAATACAATTTGATTCAATTGTCAGAATTTTAAATTGGGTATTTTTTTTTGTGTGTCCAAAGCTACTTAATTGTTCTCATTTGTTCAATTCACTGACGTCACAAACAATATTTTTGTTTGTTTAATTTTTATTTGTGTACTTATTTATTTTTTAAGTTACAAATAGACTTAGTGAGGTAACAATCTGCGGTTTGATTTCTGGCTTTTGTTACTTGCAGTGATGCAAACCAACACTCCGCACTAAAGAAATCTTTGCTATTATTATTTATCTAAGATAAGTAAACGTTAGCTCCTGTCTTTGTCTGGATTTGAGCCCTCACACACACAAGGAGACACAAAGACCCCCGCCGTCTCAAATATCCCCCCCGGGTGCTCTCCCCACATTGTCGCAGCCATCGAGAAGGCGGGCCCGGCGCAGACACTCATGGGTTCAACGAGTGCATGTGAAGGAGGGGCGCAAGCAGGGGGTTGATTTGAGTGGTTTAGTGGCCTTGGGGGCAGGGATGTTGGGGGTTGGTCAGGCTGGAAGATATCTGAGGGTGTATTCCTCCACTTTACACTCACGGGTGTGTGTTTTCTATGTGTGGGGGCGTGTGTGTGTGTGTGTAAAATACTGAAGCACTACCATCATCATTAGCACTCCGGTTGGGTGAGAGAATTACGCATGTGCACCCTAGTAAAAAAAAAGTGTACTTTAGTATATTTCAAACATACTTACATTTGTGAAAGTATATTTTAAGTATACTAAGTATTGAGTGCACTACCTATGAATATATATGAAGTATACCAAAAATATGCTTGTACCAATTTCAAAATTATAACGTTAAGCACACTTAAATATAATTGTATGAAAATACACTTTTAAGAAATATATTAAATAAACATATACTTTAGTGAACAAAATATGTATTTGCCCAAGTGTAAATACACACTTGCTCAAGTCTAAAAGACTTTTAAAATATCTGTCAAAGATATTTTGTGTATATTTTAAAATATATGCTCAAAATAGAATTTTTTTAAATTCACTTAACGCTTATGTAGCGTAGTTGACAATCTAGTGTAAAAACATCACACTGCTACATTTACTTTAAATTATTCATTTCAGTATTCTTTAAATTACATCTTAGTGTATACTTTAGGCTAATAAATTATGCCTTTTTAGGTGCCTTAATAATCTTTTACTATTTTTATTAAAATGGCAAAGAATAAACAAATGATAATCCTTATAGTGGAACTTGATGTAATGTTGTATAACAAAATAATGTGTTCATGCCTCAAAATATCAAACACTGACACTTTAGTGACAGAGGTGCTGCAACAAAAATAATACTTGTCCTTAACAATAAATGTAGCAGGTATCTTCAGTTTAACATCGCTCCGAATATGATCTGTTGTTTTCAGTTTTTTAACAAAAACACGGAAGCTGTCTTTATCCAATCTATTTTCAGATGTATGATGCAAGTCTTAATGGTGTTTCCTTATAGATCTTACACTGTAAGATCTATAAATCAATGGCATTAGCTCCAGTTCACAATCCAGACCAGATGGTGGTGGTACTGCACACTTTCAGTTTTTTTTGAAAAGCACCATAAAATGAAGAAAAGCGATGAAGCCATAGCAGATAACAGACACTGTTCAAATTCGCCATTTTTACTCGCATAATATTGCCTTAAAAGTAGAGAGGGCCTTGATAATAATTAGTAATTTTGGTAAATTCAAGCTGGTGACGTCCTAGTCCGAGTTAGACGACAACACAACTGGACAAAAACTGGATGGAAATGAAAGGCTGCTAACGTGTTGCTAGCTGGTGGTAAGTTTGCTTATTAATTAGCTTCGTTTAATTGTAAACAGTGCAATAAAGATATAAACAAACTTACGTTGGTTTCAGAACTAATAATTTTATCAATTTTATTGTGACTTTTATGATTATTACTATAACAATCATTCAGCTTCGTGTTATAACTACATGGAGGTTGTTTGTTGCGACTTAATATAAAAACCAGGTTAACCAACTTAACCTGGTTTTAATTAATCTCCGTATGACAAAGACACTTTGATATTGTGAGCCTGTTGTTAAAACTAGTTCATCATTAAGCCCAGCAGCAAGCGCTGGCAAAGGCCTATTGCAATCGCAATGTTTCTTAGTTTTTCCTTTTCCGTCACGTCACGCTGCGATTTGGGGCCTTTATCATATTCAAAAACTCACCAAACTTGACCCAAAATTGTCCCCCGAGGAAAATTTTTGGTTTCCGGTGGAATCGCAAGCGGGCGTGGCCGAGCTGCTCTACAGTGCCCCCTAATGTGAGTTGGGGGAAACCGTAGGTCGTAGAGATCTGAATCTCGGTACGTAGGTAGATCCCTCCTAATCAAGAAAAAAGTCTCTTGGAGGTACCCTCTAAATTGTACAGGGAGGCAGCCATTTTGGGTCAAATTTTGGCCATTTTTCACTTTTACTCACGTCGAACATTAACGAACTCCTCCTTGAGATTTTGACCTATTGGCTTCATTCTTGGTCAGAATGCAGTAAAGGCATAGGGCTTTAAAAGTTATCAAAAAAATTGACTTTTTGTATATGTTCAGGGGGCGTGGCGGGGCGGCGAACTTGGCGTACTCTCCAAAACATACGAAACGCCATAACTTTCACATAAAAAAGTCAATTGCCACCAAACTTGGCATGAGGGATCCTGGTTGGATGCCTGACGATCCTATGCCATCATAGTCTATTGTCACCTAAGCAGAACAGGAAATCACTTACTTGGAAAGCTCCATCTCTGGCTTTCTTGACCTAATCAAGATGATCTTGTGTCAGATGACAGACAACAAGTGGGTCTCTCTTGCTTTAAAGCGCCGAGTGTTTTCAGTGAAGGGCGTGGCCATGGCGGCGTGGCGAAGTCACAGGTCACGCTGCGCCCCCCGACAGGAATCCAGTGCAATATTAGGTGGGCGTGGCCTAATTCATCCAAGGCGTCCCCTATAATATTTGAAAAAATCAGCCCCCAGCCATGCTTTATCCCAGAATTATGAGACTTGGTACAAATGTGTACCTTGTCAGGACCTACAAAAAAGTCTCTTGGAGCCATGGTCCAAACCCAAAAGGAAGTCGGCCTTTTTGGGTCAAAGTCACCATTTTGTCGATTTCATTGATGTCGTATCTGAGCGAACTCGTCCTAGAGCTTTCGAGCTCCAGGCTTCAAACTCAGTCAGCACAGTCATGAGCCATTGAGGGTCAAAAGTTATCAAAGGAATTTTTCTATGTCAAAGTATGTGGGTGTGGATAAGCCTCAAATCTGGCCATTAGCCATGAAACATCGAGGTGGAATAACTTCCCCTCATTAGTTTCCAGCTGCACCAAACTCACACAGATTGATCCTTGTCCGTCCTCCGACAGGACTGCAGTCCAATATTTGGAGGGCGCGGCCAAGTCACAGGTCATGCCACCGCCATACGTTTGGCTCTAGATTCCAGAGGTTTCAGCATAGCTGCACCAAACTCACTGAGATCGATCCCTTTCATGGTCATCAGTTCCATCAAAATAAGGAAGAGGCTCATAACATTTATTTTATCCACGTTCCAATTCTAATTGAAATAACAGTGAAAATTTACAGCTAGTTTGCGTGAGCATACATTTATTACCAGTCTTCTTTTTCTTCTGCACTTGAGGAGCAACCTTTTAGAAAAACTGTGTTCTCTGCTATAGAGAGGTCACTCTCAGGTTCATTCATGCCCCTTGACCCTTTTGCACATTTTTTCTTCCAGTTTCTGATGATGTCTCTCATTCTTTCAGACCAACTACCAGGTTGAATCTGCTGTTATTTTTCACACTTCTCCATATTTTGATTTTCCTTCTTTCCATTTATTAATTACACAGTTTTTCTAAAGCAAACTTAACTATCTCCACTCTTCTGGTTCCTCAGCTTCTGCTCTTCTGGGGTCATCCTGTCCTATTTAGTGCTGTTGACCCCTGAGTGATGCCTCTGGAGCCAGTCCCTCTGTCAACATCCTCCCCTATGGGGTTGATTTATGTCACTAACCAAAACGGCAGATACCAGGCGTCTGGGTGAACAACTTCGCTCGTGTATTGTTAAAAGTTAATGTGGTCACTTGAATGATCAATGACCTCTTTTCATGTCCGGAGCTTTGCTGCTGCTGACCGTGGGTGGCAGGGTCATGAAATCGGTTCCCCCTGAGTCACTTATGATAGAGGACATTTAGGTTCCCTGAAAAACCAGCTCTGTGTTTCAGGATGACTTTATTAGTTTCTCTCAGTAGCTGCTTTTCCATCAACCATAAAATTGCACAAATTGAAATTACATAAATAAATTCACTTAATGGAAACATGGCAATTAAAATAAAAAAAAAACAAACTTATTTGATAAAACGTTTTTGCACTAGAATGAGGTGGTTTATCAGCTGTATCAAGATGATGCATTTTGCAAAACTGCAATGGAAACAATAAAACTGTGTTTTATTGTATTTATATATATATATATATATATAAGTAAATTAGCAAAAATCTGAATTCTGATATTTTTCACTTGGTTCATTCAAAAAAGGTTTTCAGAACATACAGAGAACCATCTTTACTAATACAGGTCTGTATGAAGTTAGTCTTAAGAAAATCAATACTCTAATATTATTATTATTATTGTTAGTAGCAGTAGTTTTAGTAGTAGTAGTATTTTAACATCAGCACTTGTAAGTCCACCTGTTTAATTTAATTTATTGCAAATTAAGAAAGCAAAAATATATTTAAATTTCCATTCTAAACAGATAAATTTTTTCTACGTCCTGATTAATAATCTGTGAAGTTAAAATATAATGTTACACATTTTCAAAATCAACTTCTCTCATTTCTTACTGAAAGCTTTCTTCTACCATGCCAGTTTCTCTAATTCACCACTCCCCCCCCCCCCCCCCCCCCCCCCCCCCCCCCCCCCCCCCCCCCCCCCCCCCCCCCCCCCCCCCCCCCCAACCCCCC
>CAEGAE010067643.1:0-11808 GCA_903067095.1 Girardinus metallicus | reverse complement strand
CCAAAGTTGGGGAACTTGAAGCTGCTTCTTACTCAGCAGGCTGTTGCTAGGCAACCAAAGTTGGGGAACTTGAAGCTGCTTCTTACTCAGCAGGCTGTTGCTAGGCAACCAAAGAGCTCATGAGTTAGCTGATTCCACCTACTTAGCTTAGCTAGCTGTGAGAGGTCGAGCAGGTAAACCCTTTAACCTACATTTCCCAGAATGCTGTGCAGTTCAATGAATATTCTCTATATTGGATATTAAATATTCAATCAGATGTATTATCTATTGATATTGATCACATCTATCATCATATATAGTATTGATTTATAGTCCATCCTGGTCTGAATCCTGTTGGTGATGAGCTGCAGAGCATCAGGTCAGTAGTTTGAACTCTGAGGTCAAAGGTTAAACCGGATCTCCTGCGAGGTGACTGAAGCTCCTCTGCACACCTGAACCGTTGTGCAAACAAGCTAACGAGACAGAAAACGATGATGGCGCTCTCAGCAGATGTAGGCCTGTAATAACGTCTTTATGGCGAGAATAAAACTTCATCAGGCAGCAACAGGAATCGTTTCCGTCTGCGACGCGGCGACTCCGACTGGGACTCTTCCAGCTTTCATAATCAGCTCTCCATTGTTCTCCCGCCTCATAAACAGCTGCTTGTCTGCTTCCTTTATTGTGATGCGTCTCAGTGAGAATCCCTGTTCCTGTAACGAGAAGCTTCTCCTTCAGCGAGGATTAAAGAATCCAAACAAACGGGGGAATGACCCGCTGCGCTGGCCTTGCTTCGCTAAATCCCGTCTTTAGCATTTGGCTCATTATTCCCACCAACCGGCTGCGTGTTTACCAGCTAATCGCCATGGGAACGACCTCGTTTTAACATTTTAACAGAGCTGCAGGTGAACGTTGTCCAGGTTCAAACCAGAAACAATGTGGATCATGTTGGCGCTCTGCTGGAAAATACATGAAACCTGCAACACCGGAGGGAAAAAGCCTGATGTGTCAACATAATGCGGAACATTATGAATTATTTAATTTGAAGAGTTTTACAAATGAAGCTCTAGATTCGTTTGTAATTTAATCCCTCTTTTGTGTTTTTGAAAACAGCCAAAGGTCAGTCAGATTGGATGGAGAGCATCAGATTCTCCGTTGGTGTGACATCTAGACTTTGACTAAGCCATTCCAGTGTTACCAGAGGGCTCTTGGCAGCTTTTTTTTTGTTAAACTGATCTGAATCTCATCCGTCTGACTCGGTTTAGTTGCTGCAGAAATATTTTAAACTCATCTTCCTCTGTTTTGTATGGAAGCCCATTTCTGCCATAAAGAAAAAATAAAAGCCCAACAGGAAGTCATATTTACAGATTTTAAGATTATAATTTAGTCATAATGTTGACTTTTAAATAACAATTATGTGATATAAAATTAAAATTTGAAGATTCAAAGTCATAATTTTTACCCTTCAGAATCACAATTATAAGATTTAAAATCGTCGTTTGAGATATAAAGTCAGGCTGTTTCTCTAAGCAGGTTTAGTTCTGTGGAAGACGCATCATAACCAAATTATGACTTTTTTATAAATGGTCCCTCTGTAAATGCAGGTTTTCTTTCTGTTTAAAAGTGTTAAGTTGCTTCTAATGTCTTTGATTTATTGATTTTCGGTTTTATTTTCAAAAAACCATGAGGATTTTTTAATCCATAGATTAATAACTATCCTCCCCTTTATTGATTTATTCCCCTGAGTTCCCATAAAATCCCATAATGACAGAAAATGTCACATTAACATTCAGTAATGACAATAAAGGTCACATTAATGCGGCGACAGGACCATAAACTGCAGGTAAGGTCAGTATCTAATATAAAAACTGCTGCTTCTGTTGCTTTAATCAGAGATTAAGGAGATTTTATCGTAATGAAAAATGTTTTTAATGACCCAGAATTTAAAAGCTTTCATGTTTAAACCTTAAAAGTATGAAAAAAAAGCCGACATTATCACCGTAAATGGCATTAATTAAACAGGAATAATTATTATTTACTTTGGATCTCATAACTTTGTCTTAAGTAAACGTTGTCAGATCGTTGAGCTTCCGATGCTAACAACGTAGCAACGCTCGTTAAGTAGCCACCACTGCAGACTAGTGGCCGCCTGCCGGTCCAGACAGCTGACCGTCGGGACAAAGACGCTTCGTTGGATTTAGTGATTTAGTTACCATAAGTTCCTGTCAGTGATGGAGGAACAAAACGAAGATAGAAAACATCTCCTAGATGTTGACTGTAAACAGTTTGCAGAACACAGTCATGCAGAAACGCGACGTTTCTATTTTAAATGACACAAACTGAGTTACAGTCGAAAGGTTTAGATCGTGTTAAGATGGCCTGGATGAATCGCGATTAATTAAAATAATCGCCAAATAATTTAGTAATCCATTAATCATATACAAAACAAAATCGATTTGCTGAAATAATGACGTGTTTATAGCAGCAATTACTGTACAAACCATATGAAGTTTTGCCTTCAAGATAAAAAGATCCAGTTGTCTGTAAAAGTGTTCAACCCTGAACTCCTTCAGCGTCAGATTTAGATTCACCTGGTTCAAATTCTGCAAAAAATCGTCATTTTAGCAGCTTTTTCTATCAATTATTAATCAGTTAATCTGAAAGATAATCACCAGATCAGCCTGACTGAAGTCGAGCAGAAAGAGCTGAACTTTCCTGATGTGGATGTTGGAAATGTCTCTTAGCTGCTTCTGCGTTTAAGGATTTTAAAAATGGAGTTTCATCGTTTATCTGCATCTTTGACTTTATTCTTAACGTAAAACAGGCTTTTTAAAACATCCGATTAGTCGATTACTAAAATAACCGTCTCTCTTCTGTCTCCAATAAAAAGAGAATTGAAGTCTTGATGAAACGTCAGTTTTGTCTGTTTGTTGGACTGAAACCAGCCAGAACTTTTCTGGTTCTGCTCCCTCTGAAGTGGACACAGATGTTTCGGCTTGATTTGTGTTCCTGGGGTCGCGACCTGTGCGGCGCCGCCCGCCCGCCCGCCCGCTGTCGTGTCGTCTGATTGGACCCGTCTGTGGCGCGGCGGTGACTGGTCAGCGGCGCCGCTGGTCCCGTTGGCCGTCTGAGGCCCGTTCATCCCGGAGTCAAGGACCAGAACCGGCCGAGGCGCCGTCAGCGTCGCTACCAGTTGTTAAACCATCCATCAAATTACCGTGGTAACCGAGCGTCCATCACCCCATCCATCATCCAAGGGCAACAGACGGAGCGCCGGGAGGGAAGTCACGGACGAGCGAAGAGATAACAAGGAGAGGAGAGAGAGAGAGGATGGATCCGCCGTCTGATTGGAGGAGAGAATCCTGACTGATGCTTCAGACTTTTCAAACACCAAGCGAGTGAATCCCGGCTTTAACTGTGATGCTGGCGCCATAAGTTATAGAGAGCAGCTTCTGATTGGTCCAAGGCGCCGGTTCTCCTCAGAAACCCGGACGGTTCTGGGTCCTTCGCTTCACAATCCGCCGTATCGATTTGGAGAAGTTCAAGGTGCAATTTGAGAGTTTTGTCAACTTCGCCTGTTGCCACAGAAACCGTTTGGAGGTCCGGGGAGCGTGAAGGTTTTCCTTTCTCTGCGGCGAGGAGGTCGGGTCCATTTTCTAAAAAACAAACAGAAACGAGCTTTTACGCCCCGTTTTTCATCTGTTTGTTCCACATGATGTAGGAAGAGCAGCTTCCTGTTTCTGATCCTTCAAATTCAACAAAATTGGTGTAAAAAGTTAGTGTTGCAAAATGTTTTATTTGTGCCACTATCATTTTAAAGTTATCAATAAGTGTTTCCTGAGGTCACTCTGCCTTTCCACATTTACAAAATCAAATGAAATGTCACTTCCGACACCGATATCTTAGTATGAGATTAAATTTCTGTCAAAATTAATGAACTGTGATTATTTCTTTCAGTGAAATTAAAGGGGCAATATCATGTAGAATCTACTTTTTTGATCTTTAAACTATTTTATGTTTTTCCCTCATCAAAAACAAAACCTGGAGTTTTGCTTTAATTTTTTAACAAATTCTTTCATCTCCATGGCAACCATACTACTGTGCAAAATGCCTGGGTGGGCCTAGCCCCGCCTTCAAGCTGAAGCTCCTCCCTCGCTCAGCTCCTTCAGACTAGCCAGTAACGAACTGTAACGAACTTGCGCTCGTTATAGGAGCTGCTGCTCAGGGATAAAAAACGTTGTCAAAGGGTTAATAGAGGAGCCATGTTGTGATGACTTCCTGGAGGCGGAGCTTCAGAAAGAGCAGGAGTTTTTAAAGAGACAAAGCCCAATTTCAAGGCTTTAAAATAGTTAAATCCTTTTACAGTCATGTATGATACAAACAGCATTTTATGACACTTGAATTAACATTGACACGATTGTGCTGTCAAACACACAAGGCCTTCATTTTAGATACCCGAATTTAAAAGTCTTTAGTTGCTTTCCGGATGAGCGGGAGGCTCCTCCTCACAGCTGACGGATCTTCCTGCTTCTCACCTGGAGGTAATTTAAAGTTTCAGCTCCAGCAGAGCTGCGTGTTTTCGTCTCTCTGGGGGGAAGCGGCTGCCTGTCGACGCCGCCGCTTCAGTTTCAGCGAATTTCAGCCTGGAGGGAGCAAAACTCTGAAGCCTGCTGGAAAATGCGACTCATTCGGGATCTCAGCGGGGAGAACACGACCGCAGGAGTTTAAGGAATCCTCAGGAGGCTCTTCTGAATTCAGCAGCTCCCCGGCGGCCGGCACACATTTCAGTAAATCCTCTCACTCTGAGCCGATATTCAGTCAGCTGGCTGCAGCCGGATGAGGAGACGGGAGCTGCATTTTTATTCAACAGTCACTCCAGAGCTGGATCCAACCGGGCCGGGACTCTGGTTCTGTTGCTTCATGTTTATTCTTTTAATGAAAACCTAAAATATTCAGCAAATCTGTGAGTCATGAGTGAAAATGTGGAGATTCAGGTGCCGTTCGTATTTTACAACCTACACTTCTGTTTTATTTTGTTTTAATTGGGATATTTTTCAACAAAAGTAGAGGAAAGTTAAGTGGAGGAAGATATTTCATTGTTTAAAAATAAAAAAAAACAGGACTGCTAGATTTAAGCAGAAAAACATCTTTGAAATTTAAAATACATTTCCTTTTAATTTAAACTGCATTGAAAAATCATCTGCTTGTGGACTGTTGTCGAGAATTTGCCTCAAACCACTTCAGGCCTCATTTCAGTCCAGATGAAGCGTTTATCCCTCTAAAACCTGTCGACGCATGTTGGAAAAGTACATTAGAAGCTTCTCATTTCTCCCCTGATTGGGCGGAAAAACCTAAATTCAGACCATATCATTGATTTGGTCTGAATTTAATTCTGTAAAAATGTTATGACTCTCTTTCCGGAGCAGAATCCGCTGATGAGGTTCGTACAAACTGCAAATTTCCCATAAAATAATTCAGCCTAGGACGCAGCAAACGTATGTTTTCAGTAAAATCATAACTATCACACCTGATATGCAAGTGAAGTAAAGTGTAAAGCAACTTTACTACAGACAACACTAATAATAAAAGCTCGTTCTGCTCCTTCCTCTAGACGGTTTGTGCTAAATTGGTATTTGAGCCACGAAGCAGCCGGGGAGATTTTTGCTGTTAGCATAAACTCTGCATTGGTTACATGATGTTCTCTGACCCTTAGAAGCGCCTCCACACACAGACACTTGGAGAGTGGTCATAAAAGTGCTGAATCGATTTCTCCCGGCATAAATCCAGTGGAATGGCCTTTTTGTGTCGGGGTTTGATCCATCTCGTCCCGCCGCATTCAGAGCGTCTAGACCGGCCCTTTAATTTAATTTCTGTTTCTGTCCGTGCGTGCGGGCAGCCGACGGGGAGCCGTCTGGCTCGCCCGCTAATAAACATGCTGGAACACGCCTCCGGTGCGTGAGGGAGGGAATAATCGGACGCTGTGAACGGAATACAGACGAGACTCTGAAACCGACGGCCTTCAAATCCTCTTTACTTCCAACTGTCAACTGGTTTACTGAAAAACGATCAGACCAGCTCAGTCCTGGGTCGACCGCAGCAGCAGGGAGTCCCAGATTCTTTGCTGAAAAAAGGTCTGAAATATTTAAAGGAAATGCAGTTTGGGAGGACGGAGAGTATGCCGAGTCCTGAAGTTAGAATTTAAACATTCAGTCAGAAGTGTAACAAAATAAATAAGAAACCGACAGAAACGACATGTTGACTGTAAAAATAAACTAACAAACCTTCTTTCAAATGGTGCAGAGAGTGAAATCAGTAGATCTGCCCTCTGTCACCGATACTTGATCTAGAGTTTTTTTCAACATCGGTTCCGATACAGATATTGGTATCAGATTGGTGCATCCCAACAGAAAGAGTTCAGAGACTGTGCTTCCCGGCTGGCCTGGGAACGCCGTGGGATTCCCAGGCGTTCCCAGGAAGAAGTGGCTGGGAGAGGAAGAGGGAAACGTTTTCCTGCTGCTGTGAATCCAGTTTTATTCAAACTGTCAGTCAGTCGGGTTTCATTTCCTGTTTGACTCGGACGGCAACGGCTCGGCTTTGTTCTCCGTGGAAACGAAGAGCCGCTAATTCCAATTTCCTGCTCGTGTGTCCGTCCTCAGATCCGTCTCTCTGTCCGTCCTCAGATCCATCTCTCTGTCCTCAGATCCGTCTCTCTGTCCGTCCTCAGATCCATCTCTCTGTCCTCAGATCCGTCTCTCTGTTCGTCCTCAGATCCGTCTCTCTGTCCGTCCTGAGATCCATCTCTCTGTCCGTCCTCGTCTCCGTCTCTCTGTCCGTCCTCAGATCCGTCTCTCTGTCCGTCCTCAGATCTGTCTCTCTGTCTGTCTCAGATCCATCTCTCTGTCCGTCCTCATCTCCGTCTCTCTGTCCGTCCTCAGATCCGTCTCACTCGTCTCCGTCTCTCTGTCCGTCCTCAGATCCGTCTGTACGCCCGGCCGGACGCCGTCTCCAGCGGCGCGGGCGACTACGCTCTGCACATCACCAAGAGGCTGCTGGGATTTTATGAGGACTACTTCAAAGTGCAGTACTCCCTGCCGAAGCTAGGTAAGGCTGTGGATGTCCTGGTTCTGGTCCTGGTTCTGGTTCTGGTTCTGTTCAGCTGTGAACTTTGTGTCTGATTCTCGTGTCCTTGTTCAGGAGGTGTTCATGTTTTCCGTTCAGTTTGTCTTCATTCTCTGATCCGGTTTGGGAAAGTTAACGATTAATCAGTTATTTGTATAAAAATCTTTGAAAACAAATTTCAGCTTCTGAATTTTAAAAGCCTGATTGGTTATTGAATGAGCTGCAACTGTTCTTCATATTTAACTATTCTTTATATTGTAGTTTAAGTTTTCTACATTTAAATCTGCAAATTCCTTGATTCTCTGTTAACTTTAAAAAAAAAAATCAGTTTTTAATTCTGCTGATTGAAAACCTGCTGAGCCTCGTTTTGAGTTTCATCAACAGATCATGTTGGATATTTGAACTGAATTGCTGAGGTTACTTTTCTAATTTCAGGAGCATCTTTGCTATATTTAATGTTTAATCTCAGTAAAAACAGAAGTTCTTCTTAAACTTTCCTGTTTGGACCAGATAAGTTTTTATGAGTGTCCGGGTTGAAATACCGGCTGACATTGGAGCGACTCTGAAACGTGATGCGTCGTTGTTTCCTCTGCAGTGCACAGGGTTAAAGGGCGTAGTTCATGTTTTGGTCATGTTGATTTACATTCGGAGGCGTGACTGCCATTCAGATGGACGCCGGCTCTGGTTTCTGGTCTTCTTAAATTAGTTTTATTTTTATTCAGTCAGCACTAAAGTTGGGCCTTCTTTAGTCTGGTATGGTGTAATTCAATCTTTTATAAAACAGAAAAATACTTGGAATATAACATTGACTATTATAGTGATCAATGATTATGTTAGTAATTTATTTTATCCATTATTCTGATTAACTGCATTAAGAAATTGGCAGTTTTCAATATGATTGAAACAATTAATTTTTTTAAATTAGAAAATGAACTTTTTATTGCTTGACTTAACATCAGTATAGTGGATTAATCAATCAATAACTGGATGCAAACGGTGCTTAATTGATTTTTCTTGCAGAATTTGAACCAGACGATGTTTTTTTTTTCTTAATTGCAACTAGTTTTTACTTTTTGTACAGTTTTGGCTTAATTACTGCTCAGAATATGTTTTCCTTTCAGAAAATTGTCTTTATATATATATATATATATATATTTTGTAGTTAATCATTAATTATTAATTAGTTGACAATTATTTTAATAATCAATTTATGATATTATCAATTCAATATATAATGAATTTGATTTTAATACAGTTAAATAAACAGTATTTTTTTTTTTTACATTCCACCCATATTCAGTTTTATTTTTGACATATACATAAACTATTAATTTTATCGTATTTTTTGCGCACCCCAGAATAACTTGCCTTCTTTAAAACAACTTTTTTCATGCAATTTAAAGTGATAAACAGTTTCCAGAGGAAATATTTCCGTTAGTACTGACCATTCGTGGGCCGGTGGCACCGCCTGGCCCCCTTTTGGCTCCGCCCCTGCCGCCGGCTGCTTTTGCTAAATCTGAACTGAACTGAGTAAAAACCAGAAGGTTTCCTGTTTTCTCCGTGGCTTGTGGCCTTGGGCTTCCACCAGATTTATTTCTAACTTTCTGCTTTTGGACTCATGAGGTACCGGCTCCATTAAACATTTAAACTCCAGAAGAAAACGACTCAGTTAAATGTTGGTTCTGTTAAAAAAAGAGAAAGAAAAACCTTCAACTGAAGTCGACGTAAAAAAAATAGAGGCCATTAATTTTAATAGATATAAAAGGGCTACACGGGAAGTAAATCTAGAATGAGGTCAAAGTCTTTTTAGCTCACAGTGATGCACTTTTTCTGTTTCAGAGGAACCGCTCATAATCATCTAAAGAAACAAGGCATTAAAAAACCACTTTGCTTTATGTCTGTGACGGATTTCACATTTTATTACCCATTTATTAAATATCAGTAAAAAATAGCGGATAAAATCAGACGGTCACCAGCAGCTGAAGAGCTTCATTAATCTTTATATTTATTAAACAATTTGCTAAAAAAAATCAGTAATAACCTTTGAGCAACAAGATTTTATTTGTTTTTTTAGATGTTTATTACTAATTGTGATAAAATACATTTTGTAAAAAATAAATTATAGAAGATAAAAACAAAGATATGCAAGGAGAAGAAGTTCAATATTTCCTAAAACGATTAAAGGTTTCACTTCGATAAATGTGCAGTCAGCAAATTTATGCTAATCCGCAAAATGGCAACAGCAGAAGTTGAGAAAATGCCAGTGATTTGGTTGTTTTACCATAATTAAATTACCCAGTCAATAATCACAATACTTTGATCTTTTTGAATTCTGTAACTAAAAATTAACCAAAGCATAAAAAAACTAAAAGTCCTACTATAACTAATAAAAAGCCTAAAACTATTCTAACTCTGGCCCGTAGGGAAGGAGTCGTCACGAGGACCTCTCAGCCAATCAGAAGCCTGCTTTACGAAGCAAGTAGTTTAAAATAAAAATATGCATTTTAATCTTTTCCAGTTGCATCCTGAGTGTGTAATAATCTCTTTGTAGATAAAATAATTGTTTATGGTTTCACATTCAGTGTTTCAGGTTTAAATCATAATATTTGGAATTATGATTGATGTATGGTGGTTCAGATTTCTGAATTTGAAAATTAATATGAAAGATATTTTATCACATTCAGAGGAATTCAAACAGCATTTCTTATGAGAATAACATCTGAGTCAAAAGCGCTGAAGAACTTTAAAAGGACGATTAATGAACACAAAACTTTAAAAGGAAAAAGTCGGTTTTAGGTTGTCATGGGAACACTAATCAGATGCATTCAGCAGCTGTTTGGGTTTTTAAACGCGTAGCGTTTTCTCATGAGAAGCGACGTATGTTTACATCCTTCTCTCTCCTGTCTGAGTTAATAAATCAAATCCAAACAGTCAGAATCCGTCTCTTTAAACTTCCTGTCCTTGCTTTGTCTTCCTGTTTGTTTGTGTTTTACGCTCCTGCGCTGCCAGAGCCAATTAGCCGCGTTAAAGTGGAGCGTTTCCTCGTTTCATCGCCACACCCAGGCGAGCTAGCTAGCGTGATCACTGCGCCTCCATATTGGATAAGTCAGACACTTTGTCCCTGTCCACATTCATTCGTCACATTAGGAATTCTCTCTCAGTCTGACTTCCTGTTTGTTGGCGCGAGCCTGGATAGGTCTGACATTTAGTTTTCCTCTCTTGACCTTTGCTCTGATATTAGCTGCATTAACAGGTTGAACCAAGCTGAGATGATGAGCTGCAGATCAGGTCACGGAAAGGTCAAAACCTTTCCACCAACTGGTCAGGAGAGCCGAGAAGATTTCCTGTAACCCACTGACTGTGGGACTAGATATTTGTGCTCAGCATTTAAACCGAGTGGTAACGGCATTAAAAACTTTCAGCAGACTTCAACTTAAACATCAAACATTTAAATAAACTTACAGGCTCCGCCCCATTTCTCTCTGCTGTGATGTCACAGATAAATGTTCATCCAGTTCATTTACTCATCTCTTTATCTCTAATGAAGCGCAGCAACAGATTCATTTATCTGAATGCTAAAGTTTTTTTAAAAATTGATCCAGATTTCGTGGCGGTTATTTCTATCTTTTGGATGATTCTAAAATATTTTAAATATTTTTGTAAATGTTTTAAATTATTACATTTTTTATGTTAACCTGACCCTTCATCAACTTATTAGCTTTAGCATTAGCATTAGAGCACTGGAACTACTGGAGCGTAACTACACTTTAATGTTAGTGCTGTTAGAGTTAAAGCTGCTTGATGGATTTTACCATAAAGGTCCCAAACATTACAGCTTAAATGACATGTCTGTTAGCATTTCTCCATGTTAGCATAGGGTTGCCATAAAACCAAAATTAGCATTTTCTGCTCTACCAAATTCTCACCAAATGTCCACAAGCATTCAGCAGCTCGGCTTTTTGCTGAACTGACGACACAATCAGTAACCCAGACGACACAAGCTGTTGCTGCCTGTTGAGCAGATGAACTTGTAAAAATATTTTGTGTCATTACCATAATTACTAGCATCATTTTGCCAGATAGATGAAATGAGCTTTAATTTTTCCACTAAACTTTTAAAGCATCTCCCACCGCTGTCATGAAACCTGAGCAGGTTAGCTTATTAGCTTATTTCAGAGCAGAAACAAAAGGCTGCATTCCACTTCGCCATCTGTTCCTGTTGTTGGACCACAGAAAGGAAACCATAACTTGATTCGAAATGGAACGCAGTTCTTAAAGACACAGCTGTGCCTTGATCCTGATTGTTTTGGCTCCTTTCTTAAGAACTTCCAGACTGCTAAAGACTTTAGCCTAAAAGAAAACAAAAGTATCAAAGATGACCTTTTCTTTCAAAATTCTCATTATGCACATTTTTGTAATTCCATTTGGTTTTCTACTGTTTCTAAAAACAAACGCCAAAATTTTATGTTTATTGGTTTCGGAAAATGAGCTGTTTCAAAATTGTCTGATTTAGTGACATCGCACCGTTACCTAGCAACCCAAGCTGAGCTGTACATTTTGTCAGCTGGTTTTACTGCTGTACAATGGCTGTTGGAAATGACAAGCGTTTTGTTGTTGACTTACGGTCCAGAAACCACTGTTATTGCGCAATAGCCAGCCCCGCCCCAAACCTCCCGGACTGACTACTGACCAGCTCTCCAACTAACGGGTCCG
>CAEGAE010067624.1:0-12773 GCA_903067095.1 Girardinus metallicus | reverse complement strand
CTCCCCAACGAAAAAAAAAACCCCCGCCGTCCAGCGCCCCCCCCCCGAGCCGCGATTCGTGACCCGGGGGCCAAAAACCCAACCAAAAAAAAAAGAACCCGCCCCCCCCCCCCCCCAAAAAAAAAAAAAAAAAAAAAAACATGGGGCGAGACTTCCCTCGGTGGTAGTCTCTCACTGCTCCGCTGGTGGGAGAGAGGTAGGGAGGATATGTCACTACCAAGACAGTTCCCATGGCAACATACAGGTGACTCACCAGCCAGGGATGCAGTTGCCCTGACAACTTGCAGTGTGTAGCTTTGCTGCGGGAGACCAGCGAAAAAGGGGCAGGGTGCATTGTGGGTGCCAAAACTACAATGGAGCAGGCGAAACGTGACGAGCAAACAGGAAGTAGAGAGAAAGTTAAAGCCGGAGGAAGAGTTCAGAGCAAGTCCAACTCTAATATCTGAAGACAACAGCTCAGAAGATATTTTCAAAATAGCTTTTTTAATTTGATATCCCAACTAGCATCCAGCAGCCAAGTAATTAAGTGCAACTGCACGTGGTTTGATTACTAAATAACTTTTTTTTTTTTATTCTAAGCGTCACGTTAGCCGTTGATCTAGCTGCGATGTAACGCCCCTTCATGCATTTGCAATATCAATTAACTTTTTCCAAGTTCCAGGTTCTCAAAAACATGTTTTTCTGTTGTTTGATTCTGATGTCAGTATAATTTCTGGCAGAAAGGCGTGATGGTGAAGTCAGATTCTGCGTTACCACATCTTACAGGTGTTGTTCTAAACAAAGCATGTTACATAAACGTCCACATTGAAATCAGTTACTTCCTGAACGAGGTCGTTTGCATGTGCAGAAGGTGTACCATTGTGATACATTGATATGCAGTGGAAAAGATAATTTCTAAAAATGTTTTCTAATATCACTCAGTTGTTGCTGCGCAGAATCAGTTGAGCAGAGAAAAACGTACAAGATTTCTTCCTAAAAAAGTGGAGATATTTCTGAAAACACCAACAACTATTGTTGGAAAACCAAAAGAGCGACACTCATCACCATTTTTTTTATTTAACACGGCTTCAAAACTCCTTTCGGTTAGTTGCATGTCTGCTAAGCAGCTGAGGCCATAAGGTGAAAGAAGTTAACACTTTGAATAATTAACCAGCTAATATTGACTCCCACTGTTATTTTATACAGAGTCAAAAGGCATAAATGTGTAAATATTTCACACACATACAGCGTGTTTAGATTATATCAAACTTGCTACTAAATTTAGGTGTTTTTTTGTTACGTTTATTTGTCAAAATTAAATAGCACAGATAGGAAAAACCTAAACAAACCAAGCTTTTCTTAAATCCTGAAGCTCTAAAATACAAAATGTGATTCATGGTACACCTGGCATTATATATTTGTCCTATTCATTCGTTGCTGTACTTTTAATTGCGGAAGAGACACAGAAAAATCACAAAGCGGCTCCTCTTACCGTTACGGACGCAGACGTTGAGCCGGTGGTTGATTTCGAGGGAGCAGGGTTTGCGTGTGACGGCGGTGGTCACGGACTCGTACGGGTTGTCCTCGTCTTCAGGCAGGAAAACGTCCAGCGACGGAGAGGTGACCAGCTCAGCAGAATGCTTAAAATCCTGGATGAAGACAAGAGAAACACAGAAATGTTGGTGCTGGAGCCAGGACAATTCCCTGGAGCCTTTCCTCCACCACCATCATTTATTTCAAGCACTTTGGTGGGCACAAACACATGTACCCCATCCATTTACCACAAGAGCACCTCCAATTACAGCGCATACTGCAGCCTGTCATTAACTAAAGCAGAAACGTGGATCATGACGATGATTTCTGACTTTAAAGTGAATCTGGCTCAAAAAACCAAGATGAGGGCAGACAGCAGAGCAAGAGTGCATTCAGATGGTTCTCTGAGGGTCGATCCTTTCAAAACAATTCAAAAGCCTCACTTCTGTAAACTCTCCATTCAGGCTCTAACATTCAAACATCAGAGTTCATCTAAAAGGTTTCAACTCTCCTCTGTCTTTTAAAACTTTTGGTTTTATTCCTTCTTTGTGATGGACTTTTGTATTCCCAACATCATCAGCAAATGTATGCACTTTTCAAATATGATTAATATGATCATGAAAGATAAAATAAACATGGAAAATTAAAGTTTGAAGCTTCACACGGTTTGTTTAAACAGATGAAAGGCATGTCTGGTGACATCTGAATCGCTTCAGGGTCTCATCTCATCACATGCTTTGATTTGACGAAAAAAAGAAGCAGTTAAATAATCCCCCAGATTCCCCAAAACCCGAGATAAAGGCACGAGAAAACATCCAAACATCTTTTTGTTCCAGAAAGCAACTAAAACAGTTTGACTGTCAATTTGATTTTTCTTTACACATTTATGAAACTTATCTCCAAAAGCCTCCTACACTGACATTTTCAAACGACACAATGTCTTGCTATGTATGATACATGCAAAAACATAGCAGAAAAACTTTCTCCAAATATGTTTAAACTAACTGACACATTCAAATAAACTATCAATTCTCCATAAACTTTTAGAAATTTGAGAAACGAACTGAACTTTCTTGCAATGCTTGAACACTAGGATCAATTGAAATGTTTGGATGATTGGATTGATTTGGCCATTTTTTGTAAAGTGCCTTGAGACGACGTGGCGCAAAATAAATCGAATTAAATCGAACAGAGCAACATAAAAGTGAAAAGAAAATTACAGATTACATTTTTTTTTATTAACTTTTTGTCAAAAAGCTTCTTTTTTTAAGTGTTCATTGCATTTGGATTATCTCTCCATATCTCTGATACTTGCCCATAGAGAAGGTGGGGAAATCTGTAGAAAGGAAATCTTTAGATATGCACTCCACAAATCTGGCCTTTATGGAAGAACATCAAGAAAACATGACAAAGTTTAAAGTTTGTAAGAAGTGATGAGAGACCAGGACGGACATTCACCCTGCAGCAGGACAACAAACCTCAACGCAGAGCCAGAGCTACGTCAGAAAGTCTTAGATAAAACCATATTCATGAGTTATAATGACCTCAAAGTGTAGACCTTAAATAAAATTGGCAATCTGCAGTAAGATTGCACAAACATTATCCAACCTGAATTTTCCATAAAAAGAAAATCTGTTTCTCGATATTGAAAGCCGGCAGAGATGTACCGGGAGACAGGGAGCAGTAAGTAGAGAAACAAAAAGTTGTATTGACTTAAATCACTTAAATCATACATTATTTGGAAGAAATGTTCCAGTAAGATTTAATATTTAAGCAAAATAAAAGTTGAATTCGATTACATTTTGAGACTGAATACATAAACGTCGATTTTGGAGCCACCTTTGCGGGATACAACAGAAAGATTTCACATTTCACATTCCTGCAGCTGCAGCGAAAAGGTTGAGTCCCGGCGGGCTCAGAGAACGAGCCAAAGCCCAAATGTCCCTTATCAGTGAGGCAGATGTGTACGGGAAAGGAATGAAAAACAGCAGCGATGTGGAGCAGGGAGAAAGGTTACAGGAGACAACGTGATTCCAGTCCACAAGACAAAACATTCCCTTCCCCTTTACACCGCCTTTGGACGTCCTTTCCCACAACACGGGACTTATCGTTCTGGAGCGTCATTTGGCCGACGTTGCGGCTTTCCTAATGGGATCAGTGGTTAACATGTCACTATGACCGCAGCATGTGTGTGGATACACCTTGTCTTATCACTGGTTTAAATATATTTATGAAATGACTCCATTATCCCCTCCTCCACCTGCTTCCTACCTTTTTGGTAATTCAAAACCTATTAGTCTTCTTGCCATTATCTGCTACTACATTACCCACACTGCATCAGGCTATCAATCTTCCAGAGAGCACACTCCAAAACCATAAATCACTTTGGCTGAGAGAGCAATCGGTCTTCTGATGGTTTCTCTCACATCACTGACTCCCAATTTTAAATGTATTTCACAGAAAGCCAACAAACTCAAAGAGCCATATCTTTTTCTCTATTTTTGCTCCTTTCAGTCTTCATCACCTCTCAATTAGATTGTCATTACTGGTTAGTGCTGATCCAGTCAGGCTTGTTCGCCTTCACTCCACACATGGCCTGCCACAGCTGACACTGATTTGGGTCGACAGACTGGTTAGGTCCAGACTTCACACCAAACTAAAAGAAAAACCTGTTCCTTTAAGAAACCAGCGGAGAAAAACAAACAAAAAATTTTCAACTTACATTTGAATGTATCCTACTTTGATTTACACAATTGCCTCTGAAGTGGGAATATTTTTTTACATTAAATCAGTTCAAAAATTATATTGGAGTATTAGGGCATAATATGGAATTTAATAAAAAAATATGGGAATAAAGTCGTAGTATTACCAGAATAAAGTCATAATATTACAACTTTATGTTGGTAACATGACTTTATTCTCATAATATGACTAATCTGATAACATTATGACTTTATTCTCCTACAAGTTTATTCTTGTAATATAACTTTCTCATAATTTCATTTTTTATTTCTTCTTGGAATGATTGCCATAAAAAATACTTTCTATATTACAAACTTTCTGTCAATAATAAGTCTCTCATACAAAATATTTTATTCCAACTTTATGGGCTTCAGTGGAACATTGACTCACCTCAGCATGTAGAACGCTTAATGCTGGAAATAAAACTGTCTAAAATATCAGATCAGACACCAAGAATACTGACATAGTATTTCCAAAGAGTTGGGTTCTTTAAATATGGAAAAAAAATACAAACAATGAGCAGAAGTGCAGCTTAATTCCACACTCCTGATCAGAATATACATTCACTATTTGAAAGGCACCAGATACATACAGAAAAGTCTCGACGTTCTACAAAATCTTGTTAATTTTCTCAATTTAGACCCATGTAACACATTTTTCAATTTGACTACACACATACAAAATATATAAATAGAAAGAAATGAGACAGAAGCTCAAATTAGTCAAACCAACAAATAAATGACGGATAATTTTCCACTTTAAGAAATTCATGTCGTTTACCAATAACGTTTTACCTTTTTTTCCTTCATGTTCATGTTTATGTCACATTGATCATCTCTGTCATGTCAAAGTATTCTATATTAATACAGTATTTAGAAGTTACTTTTAGACCTTAGCTTTTCCCCCCAAGTAGCCTTCTAAACTTTTACAAGTAGTTCTACTATTAGGAAGCTTCTCAAATATAAAGAAAAGACGAACAAAGTGCCGGATTTCCCTGAATGTCTTGGAGGATTTTGTGAACATGAACTTGTGTGTCACCAGGTCAACTTAGGCAGGAAATGCAGCTGATTACTTTGTGGCACGCAGTGGAAGAGGGCGTTGTCCTTCAAAGCAAATGAAGTTAAAATCTCAGGAGAGCTACTGGAAGTGAAAGTCAAAAAGAAACAAAGATTCTTCTTCTTGAATTAGAAAGGAAGT
Source organism: Girardinus metallicus (assembly GCA_903067095.1). Taxonomy (NCBI): domain Eukaryota; kingdom Metazoa; phylum Chordata; class Actinopteri; order Cyprinodontiformes; family Poeciliidae; genus Girardinus; species Girardinus metallicus. Next base: position 7,322 of record CAEGAE010067624.1, on the reverse strand, counting down.
GACGGAACACAGGCGTTCAGTCCTGATTTAACAGTGTTAGTCGCAATAAATGCAATAGAGGAAAGAAAGGCTTATGATTATTAGAACCCTGGTGGCTTAGATAAATGTCACAGTGAATTCATGAAGTATTTATAGTGCACAGTAATTCCAGCTGAGGAATGAATTAAATTAAAAAAGAAACATTTAGGGAGATATTCTGGTAAACTTGAGCTTTCTAAAAATGCTGATTAAAATAAAAAAAAGAACAAAACTATCTCCACCCCACCTGTTGAGCTAAAACGAAAGACAAAAATATGTCAAATGGCCACACACGTCAAGGAAACGATAGACAACAGAGAGAGAAAGCAGCAGAAAGCGCAGGCTGAAGTAAAGCCACCGGGATCCAAGTCAACACTTACTTTGGAAGGTTTGTGTCAGCGAATCCCACGGAGATGAGCACGGGACAGATAGAGCGGGAAGAGGAAAACTGAGTTTGTGCCGAGGAAGGGAAGCGGAGGAAGTGGGAGTGCGGTGAGTTAGGGAGCAGGGATTTCCTCACACACACACAAATGTAGGAAAAACACTGGAGTGACGGGCAAACAGACACATAAAGGTTCAATTTCTAAAGAAAATGAGAGCAGAGAGACTAAATATTTCAATTTTAAAAAACATGAAATTGAAATTCCTTCTCACTCAAGCATGAAGATGAAACTCTACAACATTTACCTGCTATTCTGATGGTTGTCCTGCCTGCCGCTCCTCCTGATCAGCTCCTAAATGTGCTAAAAGTCGCTCTAAGCAGTCCGAAATAAAACCGCCCTCCCTTTCTATCTTTCAGGGCAGAGATAGGGACACAGACAGACTTGTTTCTGAGGCTCACAGGAAGAGCGCAGACAAACAGAGGCCTCCTCTGGCCACTAATTAGAAGGTCGTATGCGGCTCCCATCCCAGCGCTCCGGGCAGATTAAACATCTGACTGCATGTGACTGCAGGATTACATGAAACACTTTCTGATTATATGTGTGTAAAAACGCAGAGCGGCTGCAGGAAATGCCTCGTTTGATCATGTGATGGCTTTCTGCATACTTTAAGATTTTCCTTCTGTCCTATTCCAAACTGTAATTGTGCTGGGTTTTTGTCCCCCTATGAGACGACACAGAGAGGAAGCAGTCTTCTGCAGTGATTATTTTCACTTTTTCTGTCTTGAATTCTTAAATCCAGCGGGTCTTTCAGTCTGTGTCAGACCAGCAATTGTTACCCAAACCCTGCACTCTGAGATCCGAGTTCACAGGCCATCAGATATGAATAGATGCTATAATCTGCTGGCATTTCCTCATGGAGACTATTTGATTAGAGAGAACGGGGAGGGCCGGACGCAGCAGAGGACAATGGACCCTCTTAAGCCCTCGCTGATCGTGGAGGTCTACAACGAAGAAAAACCCTTACAGAAACAAATTTATTTACATTCCTAAAAAAAGAAACCAGCTTATTTTGCAGCACCTCAGCAAATACAGATTAATCGACGCTACAGATTGTTGTGTTTCAGGGTCAAATTCAAGCACTTTTTATACATTTTTAAAGGTAAAATCTCTGTCTGCTTTCTAAACAGATGCTAAAGTTTTGCCAATTTTTCTTTGCAAAAGAAACGTCAACAGGATAGAGATAGTTCATAAATAGCGTTTTTAAATTTGTAACACAGATTCTGAATTGGATTGGCTCTGGACTTTGACTAAACCACCCAAATACACTGGGGATGATTTCAAGTAAGTTTTCTGTTGTAACTCTGTCTATATGTCTGATTTTTTGACCTCTCCAGGTTTTCTTTTAATAAAGATCATATTTACAATCATTATCCTACCAAATGATTCTCCCACCTGAGCTGTGGCTCTCTGCAGCTCCTCCAGAGTTATACTGAACCACTAGGTTGCTTTGGATATGATTTTATAACTTAACTCCACTCATCCTCAACCCTGTTTTCTCAGGATAGTTCGTTGGTTGGTGTGGATTTTATTTATAGTTTTACAGTAAAAAGGGAAGAAGACAAAAACATGACAGTTTTCAGTTCTTAATGTTTAAAAACGAACAACAAAAAGGTTGATTTTCCACGCTGATTGGTTTGAGAAGTAAACTACCTTGAGGTAACGGTGGGTCAGTGAGAAGAAAACATCTTTCACATTCCTCATGACGGCTGCTGCCCTGAGCAAAGATCAAAGTATGGCTTATCCTGGCTCCAGAAATAATCCCACTGCATTCACACGGACATTGAACAAATGTTCACCTTGTTTAGCTGGAGAACAAAGAGCTCAGAGTTATAATAAATAGAAATAACTTTCCACAGTATAAACTAAACAAAGTCAAAGTAACATTTAATTTTTGTCTCCATCATAAGTGTGATGACCTCAAATAACTCCTGGTGCCACAGTTGTTTTGCAGAATATCTTTGTATTTCTCTTCGGCACGAGGGAGCACGTTTAATCTGCCGCTGAAAGCAACTTCCTGTCTTATTTAATAGGGATTCTGCTTTTATATTTCAGTCACGATGTTGAAAAATATCTTCAGAGGATTTTTGTCGTTTTCTTTTGTGCTACATCAACGATTCCCACACCTTAATGTTGAACCACTAGCACAGCCTGACAGATGATGTGTTTTTAAATAGGCAGCAGTGAATGATTCAACGAGACTGTGTGAATTTTATTTTGGGAGAAATATAGCAAGAAAATTATGTTTTGTGCGTCCCATTACGAGTCATTTGCAAACAATTGAACCCTCCAAGTTTTTAATTGAAAAAAAAAACCTTATGAAATAAAAAGTCAAAAAAGATCCAGCATTAGGATAAAAAGTTGATCACAGCCTCCCCACAACGAAGCATGGTGGAGGTTGCGTCATGCTGAGGGTTCTCGATTCTCCAGCAGAGACAAGGCAACTAAATTTTAGTCAAATCTGTGTAGTAAAGTCCAGACAAAAAGCTAATTGAGGATATCTGGAAAGATTTTAAAACTGAAGGCCTGACACTCCATCAAATCTGATTTTAAAAAACGGGAAAAACTTTGTTGCAGGTAATTTTCACCTCAGGAACAACACATGCGAATCCTAGCTGGACAAAATTAACACGACTTTTTGTCTTTTGTCTAGCAGAACTCCTAAGGCGGTGGTTAGAGGTGTTTTGTGTTGAAGGTTACTTTACCAGCCAAACGCTGCAGTCTCTAGAGAATAAAGTGCATTAACAAGGACACTGTGGACTTTGAGCTGCTCTGTTAAACAACACACAGAGAGAGAGAAAGAGAAGCATCAGTGGCGAAGAAAAAATTATTCAAAAAGTGAGAATCAAAGCAACTAAATTACACAAAATATGTACAGGATTCAGCCTGGCCTGTGGACTGACCAGAAAATGAGAATTCAAAAAGCAAAATGAAATACAAAAACAAAAAAAAAGCTCACAAACTAATTTTCAGAACAAGTACTATGATTTTTCTCTGACTTTGTTTATACCCATTTTTTCTGGCTAAAACCACAAACTTTGATAGATTTAAGTAGGAATATATGGCAGACCAACACAAAGTATCACAGTAATTATTGACCCTATCAGACCAAACAGAGTGCTGGCGATCCAGCCAAATTAGCAGCACGGTAAGTCTGTCACGCCAGCCGTAGCAGGGAGTGAAATTAATCTGAGCGGCACTCTTTCAACAGACGGTAAAAATAACTGCTGGGTATTGAAAGTTCAATTTGGAGAAATGGGCAAATACATGTATTTAAAGAAGTGCATGCAATTAAAATAAGTTGAAATATCCAGGCGGAGATTTGAAATTTAGGTTGCAAAGGGTTAAATGAAAGGATGACGATTTGTTGTTTTCAACTCTTACAAGCACAAATCTGAAAAGTGCGGCATGCATTTGCATTCAGCCCCTCCTTTTAAAAGCCTTTTGCTGCCACATTAGCTGCAAGTCCTTTGGGGTCTGACGGTTTTACACATTCGGTTTTCGTCCGGAGTTTGCCTTTTTTAGCTACTTCCTCCTAAAATGGAGGGACCCCACAGCATGATGCTGCCACAGTCATGCTTTACTACAGGATGTGTGTTATTTTTCCACATGGCTCCTACATGGTTTGTGGCAAACTGGAATATTGTGTAATAACCTAGCTAACCCTGGTTGGCCTAGATTTTATTAAGAGGTATTGGAGGAACAACAGATGCACACCACACTTTTAAGATTTCTCTTTTGGAAAAATATTTCTTAACCATGTAAATTTTCTTTATAGTTCCACTAAATGTGTGTTGTTGGATAAATGCCTAGCCTCTCTGACACACCTGCCTCTGATGATCGTTAGCATCTTCAACGACTCTTGTAGCTTCCTGATCTCCTTCTGACCTCATATGACCTGTTCAGTAAAGTGAGCTCTGGTCTTCTAAAGCAGGACGCCAAAAAAAAAAGAGAAGAAGTTTGGTAGAAACAGAGAGAAAAGTAATGAAGGAGGATGGAAGAAGCTGATGCATGCAGCTCTCTGACGCACCTGTGCTGATGTGGCTCGGGTTTATTCTCCTTTTCAAATCGTGGACATCCCACGTTTGCCATCTATTACATTTCTGTGTTGCCTGGCAACCCAGTCAATCTCTCTCCATCTGAATATTTTTCCCTTTACTGATGAAACATCTCTCTCTGCTGCCTATGACATGATTCTCCTGTAAAGGTTTTCTGGTCGAAGCTGACGTCAAACGGGGAAACTTCCACCCAGGATGCTGCGAGTGGCGAGGACCGTTCTCAACAGGAAACACTTCCTGTAGCGAACCTGCTTATCTTCACGTAACACACAAACAAGAACAAGCGATATGCTTAGAATTAAATATCATTGAACATCTTTTCAGTCCCTCGGGGATGATTCTTTTTGTAATTTTTTACAATAAAAGTCAAAGTGGTACTAATTTGGAAATATTTACAATATTTGTGCTTATTTGTGACAGTAAAGGCAACTTTTTATCACTCATAAAATATGAAAAATAGATCATAAAATATGATCTATACAGTTTTTCTCAAAACTTTTGGGAAACTCTGCAATAAACTCCAGGGATTTGTTGATTTTGTGTGAATTTCCATGATAATTTGCAAGAAACTGAATTGACTGATTGATATAATTTGGCAGTAAACAGATAAAAACTGAACTGATTTGACTGATAACATGTTATTTATGCACAGTTAGTGATTAGTCTAGAATCTAGCTGTGGCGGTCTGGATTTGACACGTGATTTAGATCAAACATAAAAAGTAAAATCTTCACCAAGGTGTGGCGTCTTGAAACGCGTAGCAATTAATTACACATTCTCACATTGCACTACACTTTATTACAACATAAAGCACAATTTTGGGTGATATAGTGATACAGAAACTCTCATGGATTTAAGTACGTTATATTTAATCGTCACCGTTTCGCTTTTAAGACGTTGCCAGGGGAGACAACACCAAAGTGAACGTTCCTGACAGCTACCAAGTAGCTCCAGATGTTCATTTTGGTCTCCATGTTTTCCTTCATCCCCTCTTAACCAGCCTGTCGTTTTATTTCTGTTTGCAGGTTTCTGTCAACTAGAGGCAGACAGCCTCTAACTTAATTATGCAATCAGTTGTGTAATGATGAACAAATTGAATCTTGCATCCTGTGCTCCCAGCTTATTAGGTTGGATGTGTTTCTTTTTATAAAAACTAAATAATTAACTTCTCCTTGAACAAAAAAAAAAAAAAAACAGCATCATTATGTTGTAATTAAATCTTGGACAAAACAGAGACTTGAAAACAATGAGAGCAGAAATGCAGATGGATGGGAAAGATTTCTAGAAATTGTCATTTTCTCCCCAAATTACCCAAACCTGGAAATTGTCTAAATGTAATTCCAGACTCTCACTTTTTCAGACGTCGTATGAATTATTTTATTTCTCAGCAGAGTCAGAATCAAATTATGCCAACTTCATTTCACTTTTCTCTTCCTCCTCTGTTAAACTCACACAGACAGACAGTCTAGATGATAATGCTGATATGCTTTCATGTTTCCACAAATTTCAACTAATGCGCAGAAAGTCTTTCCTCTCTCTTTTAAACGACATTAGCACAAACGGCCGGCTATGCAGGTGCGAACCTCTCCAGGCAGAAAGCCAGGCTGCCAGGCAGGCTGCCAGAGGACAAGACACAGGGTCTGCTCTGTTGTAAATGTCAGGTGTCCTGCTGCTAGAGCCAGCATGCATTTCATTACTAAACATTCATCGACGCAACTTTAACCACATTTAGAGGCAAAGCATGCAGAGCCGACTGGGCAGGAACAGTAGCAGGAAGGGGATTTGGTTTGTAAAGCCCCAACCGTCGCTTTCCATTACCTTCCTTCCAGAGGGATGAGTAACCCTTAATAAATAGATATTTGAACGTTTTTTTTTTTTATTATTCAAAATAAAATGACCCATGAGCTACTTGTGGTGAAAAATGCTTAAGAAGTTTTCATTTTTCAACAGAGAAAGGAGGAAAACTGAGCAGAAAATACTCAGAACTGCCACAGAGCAAGTCTTATTCACTGCGTTCCCAAGGTAACCAGTGGGGAAAAAAAATATAAAAAATTCAGCCAGCGTAACGGAAACATCACCAAGCTGTCATTTCACTCAACTTCTATGTCTGTTTTCTTCTGCAACATGCAACAGACATATGCTTAATGAAAATGTAATAATATTAAATGACAATCTCTGTATTAGGTTGTCATCTTTGCAGCACGCACACGGAGGGGAGCAAAGTTGCATCAACAGTATACATCGTGTTGTGTTTATGTACCTGAGAGACGCTGGAAAAGCCGAGGTTGCGGCAGCCGTTGCAAGGGGTGAGAGCTTCCCAGAATCCAGTGGGGCCGCACGTCTTTTCTGCCTCGTCTTCCTCCGTTGCTGCAGCGAGGGGCGGGGTGGGACGCTGTTGGCACAAAACCGGTGCAATGATTGCATTTTTAAGACCCGTCATCTAAAATGATTCAATAAAATCAAACGACTAAATGTTTCAAATGAAACTTGGAGTCTAATTACTGCAAATTATGAGGAATCAGCGTGATAAACCATTCATAAAACATTGGTGTCCAAATTTCGGTCCGCAGGGCCCGTCCACCTGCATTTTCAGTATTTGCTTCACCAAGGTTGATCGAACGACTTCAATCAGCTCCTTAAGGTCTGCAGAGGCCTGATAATGAGCCTTAAATTTCAATCAGGTGTGATGAAGAAGAGAATCATCGATAACATCCAAAACGCGGACAGGACCATCCATCCATCCATCTTCTTCCGCTTATCCGGGGTCGGGTCGCGGGGGTAGCAGCCTAAGAAGGGAGGCCCAGAC
>CAEGAE010067621.1:0-16088 GCA_903067095.1 Girardinus metallicus | reverse complement strand
CTAACGCTATAGCCACCGGAAATTGTCAAACCCCACATCCGCTTTAAAACGCGGAAGCGTGAAAAAGGTCTATTAAAGCAAGATAACTAATCCGTGACGCAAAACAAACTAAATACATACAGGGCTAGAATTCACCCATGGCATTGTCCTGAAAGTTTGATCCCATTTCTTACCTTATAAGAGGGACTGATCACAAGATGAAATCAGTGCGCTTTCACTTACTCTTGTATTGAGTGTAGAGAAGAGCGCACTAGTCCCCCTAGTGGACTCTTTTGATCATGGCGCCACCGCGTCCCTCTTCCAGACAAAAGACCCAACTATATTCCTTGCACACCCCAAACCAAACTAAATTAATGCAGATAATCAACACAATTAGATCTAATATTAACAAGGTCAAATGAGTATTATACACTGCAACACTTAGTGCTTTCCCCAGCTGGAGGAGCACGATGGGAATCCCAACTCACCTGGTTCCCATGGTGCCATTCAGCAGTTTTCCATGTATATAAGCGTACTGATCATTACTCTTTGTACCTGGTTTCTGCTGTTGTTCCCTGCCCAGTTCAAATCATCATGCTGCTCCCAAGCTCTGGTCTGCATTTCTGTCCTGCTTTAAACTCACAGTAAATCAAAGTGGTAATGGCAGCAGCAGCTCCTTAACTGGCTTCATCTATGTGAGAAACACAGCAAAACAGATCAGCTCTAAGTAGTGAAATCTACTAAATGAAAATGGGCACATATTTGACGGCAGCAGTAGCTGCTTTAGTTTATTTGTCTAGCCAGAGACGTAGAAAGGGGCTGTCGCTGATTTTGCTCATTAACTATTGAAGATGGAAATTTGTGACATAAATAGAGCTGCTGTCAGTACTTTAAGAACCCCCACGTGTCCTGAGTTAGATTTTGAAAACAGGCTGTGTTTTTAGAGTTAGAAGAAAATTTGGATATTTTTTTTTGTGATATCCACTCAAGAACTATGCAGTAAACTTATAATGTGACATTCTGAATCCGCTGGCCTCTTTTCTTTATGCTTATCCTGTTTCACTTTTTTCCTCCCCTTCTTTTCTCTCTCCGTTTATATTTTTTTTATCACTCTTGCACCCTGGAGGCTTTTATTCAACTGCAGTTTTAGTGGAATTGATTATGCCAGCCTCCTCTTTAACACAGTTTTTTTCCTTTTTTTTTCCTGTCTGCAGTATCAAAACACACATACATATTCATCCCTTCTTCACATCATGAACCATGTACTTGACTCTTTTTGGACCGATTTCTGTAAGCCTTTGCAATAGGACGAAAAAGGCACACACAAAGTTCAAATCCTGAAAGACAAGGATGGGAAAATGAGAATATCCGAGAAAAAACCCACAGCTTATAACATCCTTCACATCTTCTCTCCTATCCACTCTCTCGCTGTCTTTCTCTTGCTCTCTCTCTATTACTCTCTCGCTCTCCCTCACACACACGAACACAGACCCCCCTCTCGCACAGAAGGAGACAGAGAGCAGTGAAGAGCAGAAGGAGCTGGGTGGCAGGAGGGAGGCAGGAGGGCTGTTGTTGATTGAACAAAGCCAGGAAGGAGCGCACAGTCGTGGGGTGAAGAGCAGCTTTGAAATGCCTTGAAGGGAGCCTGCCAGTTACTCCTGCAGAGACCTGAAGGTAAGCCTCTACTGTTGAAGAAAAAAAAGAGGATAAAACAGAAGGGCATGATAAAATATGAAAGGGAAGATTTTTAAAGCTGCTGATGCATGATACGACTGTGGCACCACATCCAAGCTCCCCCCACCTATACATTTGACTGCAGTTGGCATCGCATGCTGCGTTTCATCGTTCCAATCCCTTCTCCAGTGACTTGTCAGGTGAAAAGTGTGCATTTCCTTAGGAGAGACCCAAAGCTTTGAGCGCAAAACAAGACCGTGATAAATAGCAAGAGGGAGGATGAGGGATACCAGGTAGTTGTGAAACAGGAGAGCTGGAAAACAAAAAAAAAGTGTTGATGAGAAAAGTGCACAAATTCCCCTCCTCCAGCGCTCATCACATCTTGCCCTTTTTATGCCACTGCAGAGCTACATAGATCATCTCTATGCATCCACTCGCTCTTGTAGCGGGGGCAGGGTGATCAAAAAGGCAATGACTCTCTGACGCAAGCGGAGAGGAGCCTGTCAACAGTCCTGCTGTTTGTTCCTGCTCGGATTCTGCTCTGTAGTTCTTTCAGTGCAATGCAGGAGTTTCACGAGCGCAGCATCAGGAACAAGAGTAAACCCGAAGCAAACGTCGATGTGTGTGTTGCTTCAAATCATTCTGTGTGCCTCTGTGTGATGCAGCAGGAATGGGGGGGTCTTCCACTTTACCATCATAAAGCATAGTATGTTTTATTTATTTTTGGTTTTTCACAGTTTTTCATTGATTCTACAAAAGCAGAAAATAAAGTAACACATTTCATAATAGCTGTTGGCAGTTTTCATGAATATTCCAAACTGCACTTAGAGAGAATTTTTTTCATAATTCAAATCAATCTCTTTAGCATGTTGGCTTACAAAATTTCTGCATCATAAGAGGGGTTGCTTGGAGCATTTGTACACAGTTAGTGTCCAACATACAAAGATATGCATGCAGTCACAGCAAACTCATTTTTGGAAAACTGTGAAAAGCGAGTTGGTACTTAAAAGTGGGTCAATTCAAATGTGTACTCTTGCCATACAAAACAAAATTAAATCACATTTCTGTTTTTCTATGCATAAACTTTTAGAACAAGCTAAAAAGACAGAAAAAAAGAAAACTCCTAGCACCCCCAGCTAATCATTATCAGGATTCTTCAGCATCCCTGTGCAGTTAGCATGTAATTAGCATATGGTTCTGCTTGTGAGAACATAAGTTCTGCCTAATGTAAAAGTGATGAGGCATAGAAAGAAATAGCATTGCTCTAGTTCAAACTGTTTAGAAAATCCCTTATAAGGTTGAAGCTAAATATTGAATGGAACCTGCTCTAAGTAGCTATTTGTGTACTTACTCCATGATATCTATTGACAAAAACTATTTCCTAATATTCACTGAACAGATTCTTTACTACTGTTTCTATATAGTAAAAATCAGCCCCCTTTGCTTCGTACAGAGTGTCTGGGTTCTCGGTTTCAAAAAGCGATTGCTTCCTGGAGGCTTGGCATCTGTTGAAGTTTTAAATGTTATCCAATTACTAATGATTGCCTGTGACATATGTAATGCGAAGATCCACATTATGAAGCTTAGCGGAAATTGCCTGAGCTGCTGCGAAAAGAGAAGCTGAACGATGCGGCTGTTAATGTTAATTCAATATTTGGAAGCGTGGTCAACATGGACTGAACACTGCCATTGCTAAAACTACAGGCAGTTGAACAGGAAGGCAATGGACGGGCTACTGTTTCTGCAATTCAGAAATGTGTAATGTAAATTCAGTGGAACCCATTGATTTGTCTCTCTGCTAAGTACAGCATGGATTGAAGGAGCAAAAATCAAAGAACTTCGGGTTATTATCTATTTGTTTATTCTTGTAGACAAAGCAATGTTTGTAAACTTTGTTTGTAAGCAGGAAGAGAAAAACTCATTGAGAATAAAAAAATGATTTACAAGAGTGTCCTGGGCTATTCAGCAACAACTGTAAGGTTAAAACATAAAATTGTTTTTTTTCGCAGAACACACGCCTCAGGTGACAGGATGTGCTCAGTTCTGTGACAGGAGTATGGGGCCCAACATTCTTACAAAAACCACCAGTGTACATACGTTACCATCATTGACTATTCTTTTGTGGTTTTAAAAGAAACGTTATGCAATAACAGTTTTCCAATTGCTGCTGTTCACGCTGTGTTTTTAAAGGGAACGTCAGAGGAGTTTCACTGTTTCACTCACGCTGTGTGGACTCTTAATCTCTTTCAAACCATCTTTGTCCTCACTATTAAAAACTTTACTTATCTACATTGTCAAACTAGTAAGGAAAAGATAGAAGGTCAAACTGACTGAAGGATTTCTTAATAATTGTCCCGGTCACAAAAGCTGTCCATTTCCCAAAGTTACTTTTATCACTTGAATCTCCCCAGAGCCTTCCAACAGCTGGTTGAGCCCTGATTGGGTATCCCAGGAAAGACAGTGAGTTGGTGAGATCTAATGCTTTTTGATGTATAGCCGTTTTAACCTTAATATCAGTCATATCACAGATATAGCTCACATTGTGTACCTAGGTCCCGCTCCTTCTTGCCTGTCTTCGAAGCCCTGATCATGAGCAAAACAGGGCAAAAGGCCAGATATAATTCTCGCCTGGGTCAGAGGAGATTCTCAAGAAGGAAGATGCTGTGAATAATTAATTGGATCTGCTTTCTTAGTCAACAATATGTGTCTCCAGAGGGTCTGCAGAATGCTCTGTTTTTTAGACAGATCTACATTTTCACATACCGCAGCAGCGTATTTGTGTCAAGAGCTTAGCCAGGCGTGAAGATGTTTTTTTTTCTTTTTTTTGTACATAAAGCTCTAGAAAGTGTGTGTGCATAACAGAGTGCTGCACAAGAAAGACTTATTTTTTTTCTGATACTATTGAAAAATCTAAATGGTAATCTGTATTTGCAGCCCTAGCACTCTGATAGCAAGAACCCCCAACACTTGATACATAGCTGAATTTAAAAGTCACAGTCTTGCACTTTGTGGGCTGAATGTGAATTTAATTCATTCCTGTGCCATTTAATAAAACAGGCAGCATAAAATTTCCCTCACAATTGTTTCCCTACCAAAGAAATATTTGAATGTTTACGCTCTCATAAATCTGCAGCAAATACAAATCTGTGTCAACTCTATTGTCACCTGTGATGCCAGTCCACAAGATTTGTAGTATAAAGCTTTGCTGTCTCATACGCAGCCTCACAATACTTTCATACTACCTACAGCTTTATGACGCATAAGGTTTTAACAATATACGGGCCGTCCCTTCTGCCCACACGCAGAACAAAACAAAGCTTCACCTTCTGCCTGGTTAAAAAAAACAAAACAAAAAAAAACAACTGCAATAAGGATGATCATTTTGTACTCTGGTTTGCTCAGGATCTATGTTAACACAAATACACATTTAAATAGACAGTCGCAGAGGGTGACATCTGGTTTTTCTTCTTGCCTGGATTCTGCAGCTGAAAATGTATCTAATGATTATAAGTTGATCTGTGGTTTATATTGAAGAGATGGTTACATTTTTTGTGTGGTATCAGTAATTCCATTGCCTGTAGTACAGACTTCACATTGCAGTAAGATTTTACAAAATCATTTTAGCTGCTGCAAATAATTTCAAAAAAGTAAACAGTTCACATCTACGAAATACAATTGCATGTTATATTTTATGTTTGTATTTCTACAAACATAAAATATAACATTATTTTATGTTATAAAATAACAGTGAAGGTGGTGCATTTCTTTGTTTCTTGAAGCCTTTTGGGTATGATACTGGTAAACTACAAAAGTAGTCTCAGCATGGTAAAATGAAAGTTGCTTGTTTCCATCTGTTTCTATTCATTGGTAATGTGGAATTTAAGCTGGTTTGGAGAGAATCAACCAGGCTACACACAACATTATTCCATCAGAGTTTGATGTTATGCAGGAACTGTTAAACAAGATGAAGTAGTTGCAAACTCTCCTGGACCTCAAAATAGAGAGTGTCCTACAGACTACAATTCTAAAACAGCGCAGAAAATTTATATCATTGTTCACAACTTCACCTTCTGTTCGCCGACTGGCCTCATAGAAATTCTACAGAGACAATCCTTGTAAACAGGAGAAGGCCCAGACTCTGCTATAAGCCAGATTTGAATCAAACAATGGCCAGGCTATCTTTCATGTGACTTTGCTAATGCTATTTTGGTTGTATCAATCCTGATCAACTCATCAGCATGGACAGCTGATTGTGAGTCAACCAGAATAATATGCATCATGTCAAGTCCAGGAAAAGCCCGGTAATGCAATGTCTTGGATATCATTCTTCAAATGACTTCAAAATCCCAAAGTTTTCTCCTCTAGACAATCTCAGTGTCGACCGACTTAACAGTATAATAAGATCATGAAAGAAGCTTGGCTGAAAAAACAGTGACAGCCTTTTCACTGTTGCTAGTACAGACTGGTATGCCATGGATAAAACTGCTTTCTGCTTGAGAACACACTCACTTCAATATGACATCTGTCTAAAAAGTAAAAGGAACTTTTAGCTACTTATAACATCACAGAATCAAATGGAAAGAAATAAGTCTCTTTATGATGAGATTATGCTTAAGCATTGAGCCTGCTGTATCCATCTCATCTCAGCAGAGTATTTTTATTTATTTATTTTTTTATACATTCTGCTGCAGTGATCAGTTCACCTACTTAACAGTAGGAGGTGCAACTAATAAATTCTACAACTCCTCAACAGGAAATGCCATAAAAATGAATACTACAGGGCAGCTACAGATTTCAACTCTAAGTTGATTTTTTGGGATTTTTGAAGTTTAAGTAATGTTTAAAATTAATATAAATTTTTTTACTTTCATGCAGCCATACAGCTTCCTCTAGATTACCACTTGTCTAACACCGTCCTAGTTAACAGAATAGAATAAGACAGAATCCATCAGACTTTGAATACATTTTCAATCCCTGTGTATTTTGTTAGACCAACAATTATGCTAGCAGTCACTGTTAAAAGGTGTGTGACTGTGAGAACAAAGGATTTCTGAATCGCTCCATCCTGCATCACAGTGCAATGAACCTCTCACTTCAGTTGCTCTTCTGTCCAGTCAGAATTATGCACAGAGGGTGTTTATTGTTCATTATAAAATATAACTTCCTCTTCATTTGCGGCTCCACCACAATTCTCAGAGTCCATCTCCTTGCCTATTACAAAGCTGGCCACGTTTTATACGTTTGTCAAGATACCAAGTGGTTTGTCTTGCACTTTTACTCCAGCTGACATCAACACAGAACAGTAAACTTTCAATCACAGTGTGACTAGAAAATAAAAAAAAGAAACTGCACAGCATGTCACTGCCAACATTGAAGTACAGGAAGAGACTGAGCCATTTCTTACTGTGATGGCTCAGTTTCTGTTCAGTATTTTGTTGTGAATAAATTTCAAGAAAATATGTATCTGTGAAATGAAACCACTGACCAGTTGTCAGTGTGACACACTCAGAATTTATGAAAACCAACCTACAACTTTCCACAGCTGTCTAGTTTTCCTCATCATCTTTTAAGTTTTTTAGAGTCCAACTGCAATTTTCTTTGTCAGACTGATATTTCTGTCTGTTGCGTTTCTGAAATGGCACATTGGACTTTTTAAGATCATATCATGTAGACCTTGCACAGTGAGGCATGGTCAGGTCCTGCACAAGAATGACCAAGAACAGCTTGCACAAAGCAAACTTTACTATCTGAGAGTGTCAGTGTGACCAAAGTTTGCTTTGTTCATGTTTAAAGTGTGGATCCATTTCCAAAAATGTATTCCAGTATTTGAAGCATTTTATGCCTTGGTTAGTGTTTTATGAGACCACATAATTAAAATAGAAAGGTCACAGCACTGTTTTCTTGATGCTGGCTTTGTGAACTCGAGTGATATATTTAATTTAATGAAAGTGTGATTTTTCCCTTTAAACTTTGAGAATTATTGCAAACAACATCACATAGCCATAATGTGAGCTAATAAGAGTTCAGGTCTGGTCAGTGAAGATTAGAGTTAGTTCCTCTGGGTATTTGGTTGTTCAATGTTTTATATTCATAGCATGTATGCACTTAAGACATCATCTTACAAGTGAAGGGAGATTTTATCATTGTTTGCATTATGTTTATTAAAATGAGACTTCAACTCTAACTGTAACTGTCTGGTATAACATTTGATTGATGCTTTAAAACATCTATCCACTCACACAGTGGCAGCTATATTAACATGTCAGTTTGTTGTGATTCATACTTAGAAATAATTTTATTCTGTGTTGACTTATCAAAAAATTCTTATTGATCCACATCATTAAAAATGTGTACGTTCTTCCTCACAATTTATGCATCTGGGGAATTTCCAATTCTTTGTGTATAAACAAAAAGTTTTTCTATTGCAGAAGAATCAATAACAGGCATAAAGAAGCATGCAAAAGTCAAATTGATTTAGATACTAGATACTTCCATATGAAGCCTTCTTTCAGACTTCTGAAAACAACAAAAACATCTTAAAGGCACAATGAACTTTTTAATTTACGTTAACTTATTCTTGTAGTAAAACATGACACCTTACTTGTGGAAAAAAACCAAAATGTTTTAACTCTAAATAAAGGAATATAACTATTTCTTAATGGGTGAATGACTGAATGTAGTGTGAAGTCTTTTGGAGCCCTATGGATTTGACAAGGCACTATGCAAGAACAAAGTTATTTACCGTTTACCCTAATCCAATATTTGGCAATACCTGTTTAGCCCATATGCGGGGAAATAAGGAAATACAACCACCTGACATGATACGTGCTCAAAATGTACCCCTTTAATACTCTATCTCTGTGATATCTAATTCATCTACAATGCATTGTGGTGAAGTTCCTCGATGCCATGATTGACTTCGGATGTCTCACTAACTGGTAATTATTGCTTCATGTATGAAGCAACCCCTTATGTAACAGTTCTAGATGTACCAGTACATGCAATCAAACAATTAACATAGCCATTGACACTCAAATTATGTCCAAATCAGAACATTTATTATGGGCTCTTGAGATAGTGTTTAAATCTCTTTGAGCCTTTTGCATTTTTAAGCTTATGACTAGTCTTGCCATTGCCATCCTATAATTTCGCTTCATATCACTGTCTGGGTTTTCTCCCACTGACAAGGATTCCTCCCGTAGAAAAGAAAGAGAGGGGCTGATTTTTACAAAGCTAGCTTATCATCCATACTTCAGTGGAAAATGTGCTGCATTATTCAGCTGGAAAATATAGCAGCCTGAAATTGTTCAACACATAAGTGACAGATCCTAATTAATTTCATTCTCAGATGATGTGTACTGACTACTGGAAGGAGAAGGAGGATGCTCAATGGGACAAGTATGGAAACACAACCACGCAATGAGAATTTTAATAGGGGTCAATTGACCTTTGGGTCCCCCAGTATTCAGTGTGTACCATCTGACTCAGCAGCTCCATGCTGTCAGATCTAAACCAAGTCTCCCTGTTCTACTGTTCTCACGTGTCCTTCTGCCCTTTGCAACAAGAATCATTGGATTTTGCAACTACAAAACTATACTTTAAATGAGATTAAATCCAGTGCAACTTCTGTGCATTTAAACTTCGACAAGGTGAAATGCAGTTTGCGAAAGCATGTGCACCAACTGAGTTTCACACATTTCAAGTCTTTTTTATCTCCATGTCGTCTCTCACACTACAGGTCAGCGTGGTTGAAGAGGGTGCTATTTGGCTCCTGGAGGTGTTGGAGTTTTAATAATTCTCCTCCCACTTAAGCAGCAATGTAAAATAATCCTTATCTTAAAAGAAGGGCTTTTGCAAGCTGCTTTGCCTAGCCCCACTGATGTATGAAATGTCCTGAAAGGAGAGAGAGATGAAACAGGGAAGAGTGAGAAAGATACATGTCGGTGTGTGCATGAGAAAGAGGAGAGACATAGAGGTATCATTAGGGAGATTGTTTTTTCACTGTGATTCAAGCTTCTTGATGCAGTGTCATGTCATTCAGAAGGTCACCCCATGAGAAGGACACACCACACACTCAGCTCACTATCAGGCATAACAGGAAAATGGTTTAGTGATGTAAGTGTGAGTGTGTGCATGTGGATCTGTGGGTGCATGAGAATTTGATTATGTGTTTGTTGGGCCAAGAGCCACACTAGCTGGGGATGAATTTAGTCTTTTAACCGAGCGACCTCATAGTGTCATAAGTGAGCAGAGATAGCTGAGGAAATATTCATAGCTGGTCTGGTAACATGGCTCAAGGGGAGGAATGGAGGAAGGGACAGGGCCGAGTAAGAAAGTTTCATTGCTTCCATGAACATGAAGAACAGAGAAGCTATAATGACCCCAATACTGTAGGTAGCTATCACGCACAGTGGCTCTGCAGATCCTTACAACCTCAACAGCCACAAAAATCTTTCTACTGAACCTACAGTAAAAAAAAAAAAAATCCTCAAGAACTTTTTCACAATCTTTAATGGTACCACAGTGCAACTGTGGATTTTCTTTTTTTACAAGGAGCTAAGTACTTATGAGTATTCCACATCTCACCCTCATCAGATTAGCTTTTTGAGGAAGAGCCAAGCAAATATAAAGGCCACTCAGAAGGCAGCCATGAGTAAAGTGAGTTTTCATAATCTAAAACAAGTCTCACTTCAAACAATCAGCAGTATTGAATTCTATATTTAAAGTTGCAGAACATTATTGGTAACATTGAGGTCCCGTTACTATCTTGACAGCAGTAGGGTTTTGCATTCTTTGAATTTCAGAAAATTAAAATGTAATTCCAAGTGGAATATTAGAGATTCCACTTGGAAATCTTCTTACCATGAAAGCATAGAAACATGGAGTAGGATGGTCTTGTCACACATTAGCAAAACTGAACATTTTGACCTCCATGTAAAATGCTATTTTGTGCAAAACTGATGATGCACATTACAAGGAGAACAACATCTCCACAGTGAAACATGAACATGTTGTAGATAGCATGTTGCTGTGGAGAATGCTTATCTTCTGCAGGGACTGGGCCAGAGTGAAACAGACTGGGTCTGATTTAGACCCCGTCTGTTTTAGTCTGAATACAAGGAGCTAAATACAGGATGAATCTGTTTGAAAGTGCAGACATTAAGTCTTCTGCTCTTTTATGTTTTCTGGGACAGATTTTACCCTTCCATTGGAAAAACATGCTAAAAATACAACCAGAGAAACAGAATAAAAAATACATGTTGTACTTTTCAGGTTTTTATTTTATAAAGGCAATTATGCTCTTATATATTGATCTATTATATAAAATATAAACAAAAATACATTGAACAGTCCTTATATTACAGTTAATTAATTTTGAATTAAGACCAAAGAAAATTATGTTTAAAGAAAAATTTAAAAAAATTACAGCATCACACTATGTCCAATTGTGCTGAAAGCAAAGATAATAACAAATAATGTGTTTAGTGTTTATTAGAGTTGTCATAATTAGAAAAAAATAAATAAAACAAAACTAGCTGGATTCATTATAAAACAGCTCACTGAGCATTGGAGTTTTTCTAATGTAAAAAAGGTAAATGACCAAGACAGCATTACAGACCCCAGGGAAAAATCATAGCACTTGTCAATGGTTAGAAGGAAAAAAAGGTTTTCTGCTGAAGCATGCTGTTCTCTGTTCAGATGATGGCTTACTGCATGCTGTGTCAGCAAATAAGGAAGAAATATGTAGTGAAGTTATCCCTCAAGAAACAAGTTCTGCGATTTGCTTGTACCCACTGGCTTTAAGCACAATGAGTGCTTTTGTTATCAGGATACGAACACAATTCAGCTAAAGCATCCTGTCACTCGTGTGGTAACAAGATAAACGCTTGTTACCCTCTTAAAGGGTGGAGATAAAACATCCCATCTGGTATCTCTATACGAACACCTCTCATTTGGGCTTGTCGAGTGTATCTCAAACAGACACATCAATAACAGCCTTATTGAAAACAAACATCAGTTGGGAAGTTCACAAATCCCCCAGAAAGCTATATTTAATTTGTGAGAAGACATAAAATGAGCCTAATTTAGAGATCTCGCAACCCTGGCGATGTATTCAGGGAGGGTTTTATGACAGCTTCTTGTGTATCCCATGTTTCTGCTGTCCGTTTGTCCCTCTGTCTGTCCCTGTCCTGCTCGGATGCTCGTCACGTCGCTTTGCCCTTTGCTTTGGACCAAAGGGCAAACAGTAATGTCAACAGTACATTCCTGTGTGGAGCTCAGCTGTGACGCGTTTTCTCCCACCTCTGCAAGCTTTTGCATTCACTCTCCTTGCCTGTCGGTGATCAAATAGAACAACATCAAAGAAACATGACAGAGAAATGTCAGAAGTTGTTGAGGTCAGGATGCAGCCATGAAAGTATCTATTTGCTTACTTCATCACAAGCTTGCGTGTATCCATATGTTTGGTTGGCAAATTTGCGAGATGATTTTAACACAGAGTCCAGGAGCTCTCTAAATTAATCATCTCTTGCGGGGCTCCGGAGGTGTTCAGATGCTAAAATTAGGGTTTTATCTGACACCTTCAGACACACACATACTCATACCTCCTCACTTTATATTAGTTTCACTTATTAAAAAAAAAAAGAAAAAAATCACATGAATGAGATGACCCTTTTTACTTCTGCTGTTACACATGAAAGGTGTCTAAAAATACACTTTAAGAAAAAAAAATAGAAGAGAAATAATCCCACTACAGAACAAATTGTCAGTACATCATCTCATCGCTCCATCGGAGCTAAAAACAACCACAAAGACAATATCCAGACACATGATTTCATGCAACTCTAAATGTAAAGCACCTGTATTCTCAGCAAGAGAGATTATTAATATTTACGACTACAGTAAATGCTGTCGCTGAGTTGAGAAACATATGGGAGCTGAGTGAGAGGTATGCAGAGACTTGTGCGTCTGTATCTGTGCATGTGTGCACATGTACTTGAAAGGACTGACAAGGTTGCCAATGAGGAGCTTGTGCTTTGGGAATATTACATCATTAAAAACAATGCAGCTGAGCCTGCCTCATCATTCCAGCAAATTAGCCAGCAGTGGATGCCAGGTCATCTCCCATGTGATGCAATACTTAGATTATGCAGAGTACCGTGATCTGATGGTCATAACGAGCTTAAATTTGGACGTCTTTGGTTCATTATTTTCATGTTGTGTCGGTGTTTTACTACAAAGATTTTGAGGTAAATTCTTTTTTTTTTTTCTCCCTTGTGAGGTTAGCATTCGGTAACAAAAGTCCTAACCGTGTCTAATGAGACATCCAAACACTAGAAGGATAATTCCAGAGCTTGTTAGGGAACTAGTGTATTCTAAATGTAGGCAAGTACAGCAAATTGTCAGTGATTATTTTGACATTTCCAGTGTAAACATGTGGTAACTTATGTGTGAAGCTCATTAACAAGACTAGCAGCATAGTACACTTTGGTAATTGCTCTGTCAGAATATTTTTGAGCTACTATTTTCTAACACTATGGATTCATTCATTCTCCATATGCCATTTAACATGATCAAGTCTTCTTGATGTTTAAGGTTGATTTTATTTCTAGTGAAATGATTGCTTCAACTAAACAAAACAAAAATAGAGTCTGAGGTAAAATTTCTGCCTAAATACTCAGTTTTTCATACAACTGCAGAGACCTACTATTTAGCAACAAAGTCTTTTGACATTAAAAAGTTTTGTAGGAAGTTAAAGTAAACAGAGGCATAGTGCATACTTCAGTGAGTGTGACAAATGAGTGTTGGAGTTAAGAATCAGTACATAAATACATTAATTTAAAATTTGGTGTTTATGCCAATTGAGTGGACCAAGATAATCATCAATAACCTGAAACCTAGCATACCTGTGTTCTGTCAATACAAGTTCTCATAGATGTTCTAATCTAGCTAACAATTGTAGTTTGTTGGCTAATTCTAGCCAACAAACTCAGTATTCCTTTATAAGAGCATGTTTAAATTGGGACACAATATTCTCTGGGAGATTGTTAAATCTGTGCATAAGGAGGCTCAAAATCATTGGACTTCAGAGGACATTATTGCAGATCCTCAACTCCTCTGTCCTCCAGTTTGAGGATGGTAATTGAGAACACAGCACTTACACGTTTTTTTGAGAAATACAGATTATGTCTGTGGTTGATGGCATTTCAAGAATCAAAAAACAAATCCATCTGGAAACTTTGTTGAAACTGTTTTATGCCAAGGCAACGTTTTTTTATGAAAGTACTTTCACTTTCTTTTGAAATAATGCCAAACCTTTGGCCATATAGATATGTTCCTTCGCCCCCCCGTTCCTGTTCCCCAAACAAAATGTAATGGGCAACAGTTGGAGTCACTCTGGACAAATTGGGGTCATCCAGAGGAAAGAGAGGGAAGTTATTTTAGGAGTCATGAACATAGAGGCTGTATGCAAGCATTGAAAGGGGCAAGTCAGGTTGCTTGGTGTGAGAAAGCATGCATTCCTGAGGGGAGTTAGGAAGGCGCTGTGGTCGTCTCATGATAGAGCGCTTGTTGCTGGATAGTCAGGCGAGGAGCTGAGGGCATCAAAGCTGCTGTGGATTGTTCAACAGGAGAATTTTGAGATGGCAGGGGAACATAATTAAACCTCTGGAGCATAAAGTCTGTATGACTCAAGAATCATATACTCTCACAAAAAGATCAACTAGAGAAACTCTCAAAAAAAAATGCATAAGATCATAAGAAGTTTTTGGAGAGCTAGAGTCTACCATCAAGGTTAATCATCCAGCAAGAAGTGAAGGTCCTTCAGCACCTATATTCACCAGAGTACTGATGAGGTGATTAACCCCAGGTGTGCAGGACAGCAGAGCCAGCAGAGCTCTCCAGCAAAGATCCTTTCTAAAAGGCTACATCCACACAAAATCGATGCTCAATTACAATTTTTTCGCTGAAATCCGTTTTTTTTTTTTTTTTATTTTATTTTTTATGTGGTCGTTCACACTGCTAATTAAACCAGACCACAATGAGACTTCTGTGTGAAAGGTTTATGTCCCCAAAGTGACCCAGCATGCGCAGCAGAAGAATGTTGATATCACACACCAGTTCACTGTTTAGTAAAGTAATAATGGATGCAGCCGTTTATGGATCAAGTTTAAAATTTGTTCAGCAATGGAAGCCATCAGTATTGTCAGAGGATTATAACAACACAAAGAAAGGTAATAAAAACAAAAGCTAAACTAAGAAGGATGGCTTTTTGTGAAGCATCAACTGTCATTTCTGTAGGGAAGTCTGTGTGGATGTGTTGGATGTGTAGTCAGAGCCAGGGGTGGTCTGATTGTTATGTGATGCAAAATATCATAATCACAATTTTTACTATTGTTTATGTCCTCAATTTAATACATATGGCCTCTTCTGGTATAGAATTATGATGCATGTCTCATATCAATGACGTATAAACCGAATAGATTGTGACATGGCCATTCAGATGGCAGAAACTTTGAAAATAATTAGATATGTATTCAAATTAAAACCACATATGGAAGTGGCACAGTTAGTATTTTTTTGGTTGGTGAAAAGATCGGAACTGGGCTGGTCTAACTGTTCTAACAGCCAGATATAGGTAGCATATGGGCAAAGATGGTGGATTTGGGTCACATTTGCTTGCTTTGTAAATGTAGCCAAAGTCAAGTCACACACTCAGGAAAATGCACAACAGAATCAACAGTGTGTCAGAGGTGGCTTGTGCATCTCTTATTACTCAATATTTTCTAAACACTGCTGATTTTTTTTACATATTTAATCAATCCAACCCTAATTATTCAATGGACGCTATAGTGACTTGGTTTTTCTCTGAAATAAGATGTAAACATATTTAATGTGGCATAGTATGGATACTAAGGTTTGGGACAAAAGAATAACCTACAAGTTATACAAACAAGTAAAATGAATCTTCTGGCTTATCCCTTACACTATTGCAGGTGGAGTAAGTGTGAGCAACTTCCATTGGAGGGAGATACAAAGAGCACCCTTATGCAAAATGCATTAAGGATGCCAAAGAGACAGATTTTGCTAAATTTGTCTCTTGTCTGTCCTCCAACACATTGACATTTTTTGGGTTATTTATAGTCACCAATTAACCTAATGTGTCTGGTTTTGGACTGTGGGAAGAATCTGGGGAGAACCTGTGAAAATACAGACAAAATCTTCAAATGCCACAAAACAAAACAAAACAAAATTACTCATGGAAACTAGGCCCATCTTTTTGCAAGTCAGAAAATTCTTTGATAAAACTTAAGTTTAAAATTTTTATTTTGTTCTCTGTGTTGGTTTAAATAGAATTAAGCAAAAAAACTTATAAAAGTAACTATACAAACACACACACACACACACCTATATATATATATATATATATATATATA